>JAPYMA010000347.1:0-42928 GCA_035041965.1 Anisakis pegreffii | reverse complement strand
ATGTACTTCGTTCAGTTACGTATTACTGAAAATCAACGAACCATTCAATTGTGCGCAATCATTCTCTCGAGCAATCATTATGTGAAGTTAAAATTATTTGCGCTCGAATAAGTCACAAATTTTATTGTTGAAGGAACGGTATTAATCATTAATTCACCTATGACTGCACTCAGAAATAACCTATTTCGATATTTCGCGTTTCATAGATCAACTTAATCAAACTTGTGCTTCATTTTGGATTTCCACGAACAAATAAATTCTGTTTGTGGTTTTCAAGTCGAAATGATGGATAAAAGAGAAAGTTCATGAACGTACATATCGCAATTACTTTTAATACTTGGCAAACTTGCTTCTTTGACAGAAGGGAAACTAGATGCAACAGGGATTTGGCGGTACCAATAAATACGAGATAGACAAACAAAAACTTCCGACAGAGTGGTGGAGTTGCGGATTTGAATTACTTTATTTTCAGTTTTCTCTCTTTCACGCAAAAGTTCTCAATCACACTTAAGCGCATGGTTTGCACTCATTTTTACAGAGGCAACTTTTACTGTTGGGATGCACAGACGGGATGAACGTTACACTGTTAACGGGTTTTTGTCACATTAGAAAATTGTTTGCTGTTGAGAAGGAGCTTGTAGAAAGAATTATGAGCGCATAGGTGGATTTGAAGGGGTCAGTCAATCACTTACTTATTATTAGTGACTGTATTGCTCAATGGTGAATCTAAAAACTGATTTATGAAAAGAAACAAACAATTCATTTGCAAATCTGACGATGAGAGTCAACTGAATTGAATCGTTGTTTGTGTCGAGGATGGTGCAAACGATACAGGAAACAGTACAGGTTATCCGAGACATAATCAGTCAAACTGCTACGAAGAAAAGGATTGGAACTGCATATAAAAGTGTACTGTCTTTCATTAAATTCACACGCTCATCCACCTATTTTTGGTGCATTGTCATGTAACTGGGCAGTCACTTGTATTATAAACAGTTTAATTGCACACAATTATTTCAGATGATAATCTGTTCGCAGATCGCAGATGCGTTCAGTTGATATCCCTTACATTAGCATATTATTTGTGTCAGTTTATTGTGAATGTTCGACCACAATAAGAACAAATTATGACAAATACCATACGCTGTTAGCAGGATGCCCTTTTGTTAATCATCATGTTCCCTTTCCGTCCCGTTTCGTTTTAAAACGTTTTCAAGCACTTTTTTTTGGAAGGTGGTGTACATTTCCTTAGAAGTTTTAGGAGTGCTTTATGAATGATGAGTAAACGGATCACAACACGTAAACTGCGAGCCTATTTTGGATATGGACGTCATAAACAACTCCTCAACGATTTTATTGTATCTATGTGCACAGTAAATAAACAATACATGCATTCTAAGAATTTATTACAGATTAATGAATGAAACACTTTAAATATATCAGATCATTAACAAATGTACGAACTTTTGAATTCAACGAATACCTCGGCTTGAGAGGTCGAAACCTGTGAGAGATGATGATAAGAAAAGAAAAAGAAGTTTGAAAATTAAGAGTGTAATGTTCGAAATAACAATAAATAAACATAAGAGGTGTTAATGAAAAGCGTGAACAATTTGAAGGAGCAAACAAATACGTTTAGAAGATCAATACTGATTAGACGCTTCATGAACACATGCTTACAATAATTCTTTCGTGGAAGCGACATAAGGTCATCATAAAAATGAATTGTCAAAAGAGAGTAAACGAAATGGTACTGTATTATGTATATTTCTTAGCGACAAAGCACCAAATTACATTGAACTAATGATTGTTATGAAAACGTTTGTATAGAATGTAGAGTAGAATGGGTTTGAAATCATATTTCATAATGCTTTTCAGAAACACTTCGAACATGACCGATGAAAAGTTGGAAGAAGAACAAAGAATGGAGTGATTTATTCGTAATGACGATACCCGATATCAAGTTGTTGATAATGCCGTTGCATAAAAATTTGACAGAAATGAATTAAGATCAAGGGAAAATGATTGACAAAACTAATTAATGTCTATTATTTCATATGATGAAGGTATGAATGAATAATCAATGAACGAATTGGATGGAGGTGTATTGAAGAGTGCGATTACATAATCTGCATATTGTATAAGCAATGAATACAAATACATGCAAAAACACAAATCGAGGCAATCAACCAGCGACAGCAAACTGGTTCTGTATACTTTATTCAGTTATTTCCATCGATTACATTCGGAGCACGATACGCCGGATTAGAAACAGCTATGCTAACAGTCTAACTTATCAAAAGGCATTGCTGAACTCAAAACTCTCTTGGGGGCACAAATTTCTTTTACAGACAAACAAAGCATTCGACATACTGAATGAACTCTACTTGAGAGTATAGAAATTTGTCGAGAAGAAGAAAATTGATATAATTCGACGTCCCGTTTTTCAATTAAGCATTGCCATGAGTTGAAATCAAAGCACATAAAATTTCAACCTCATTGATGCGACGTGAGAGATTCCGTGAAGCTTCAGAATACGGTTCTCCAAGCCAGCATACTGGGCCCTTATTATCACAATGACTTGTACTCGCTCAAAACAATTTTGGCATAAATATTAGTCCTTCATTATTGTGCATTCATTGGAAGCATTTTGATGGTTCTGCAACCGTCACACTTGATGTGACATAAGTCAAAAAATGACTTAATTAGTTTCTGTGGTCGCATTTACCTCCTGCTGCAGCCTTTTATAGCCCCTGACAAGCAGCACTAATGGTTTATCAAACTAGCATTTTTGTTCAATTGCTCAGGTTTTGTTCGAGAGAATTGCAAAGTTGAGGTGCTTATAATTACACCAAGGGATTCATAATGATAAATAAGAGCTCTTCTGCGCATTCACAAAGGTAAAAGTTAAGCATTTTAAAGACCCCATTACTGATTCATCTAAATACTCTCAATTCACAATTCATTTGATTCATCTGGAAAACATGAGGGAAGTTCCGTTTCAGCACCGTCGCGGACCTCGTTTTAAGGGCAAGTGCAACCGAAACCCTATTAAATAACTAAAAGGTGTATTTCATTTTCAACTTGTGATCAGATAAAAAATTTATGATAGTTGAGAACAAAAGCCGATTGAAACGTTGATTCGAATGACTTTTGATTTACTGCTATCAGGTCTGCCAGCTAGTCTGCACATACCATTTCGTTGCCTTCAGTTCCACTCCATTCAATACGCTTCATTCTCTAGCACGGATAATATAACCATAAAAACTTCGTTATGCTCCAATTTGTTCATACTTTTCAATTACCATCACTGTCGAGGAAGTTTTCCCGATGCATATCACAACAATTTAAGCGCACAACTTGTTTATTATTTGGCGCTAATCATACTTTTTAACAATAACTCATCAAAAAAATCCATACGAAAACACACTATGAATACGGGCATAACATACCTGGTAATGACTACAAATGACAATGGTGATAATGGAAATAATAATAATAGTAGTAATAGAAGTAGTAGCAATAACAACAACAATAATCATATAATAATAGTAATAAATAATAATAACAATGATATTTGCAATAACACATTCAAACAAAAGTGATCACAAAGAGCTATTTTACGCATGTAACCCATGAAAATGTTTTACACATGTAACACTCTTTGCAAATTATTTACAGTGAAACAGACGATCCATGGGCAACCTTTAACAATCTAATATGCTCTAATACAGGTGAAAAGCCAGAAAAAATGTTCAACGAGACTGCCACAGAAGGAAGAACCTTTCTTCAGCCTTATTACAAACGAAAAATTGCATAGGTCGAATATGAAAGGAATAAAGATTTGAGTTAACTGTATGATTCACACTTAGAATATCAAAAAAAACTCATGTTTTTTTAAAAGAACATCATGATACTTTTTGTACTGCCAAAATTTTGAAACTAGACTCAATAATTGAGCATAATCACAAAACGCGTCAAGGTTTGACGGAAATCAAAAATTAATAATTGACCGGAGGCAGAGAGTAGCCCATGTTCGACCGATATATGAGCGGTGCGCTTAATGTGACAAACAACAACACGACCAGTGCAATTCACGTTCCAATAGTTTTTGTACTTCGCATTTGTTTCGATCCAAAACTTTTCAAACGTACAACTTTATAAGCTTTCCCAAGCAAACTCAATGCATGTTTATCTAAACGACAAAAAACTCGATGAATCAAGGGATACAACTGATTGAGAAGTCAATAGATTTATCCAAAGAACATCAGCAATAACTTTGATAATTTCAATTTTTGTGCCCAGTTCCTTGGGAAGAAGGAAATGACATCCAAGACTGTACCAGGGATAATTAGCGCAAAAGGCTAATTGAGATGTCGGATGATATTTCAATGGAACGTCAAGCGTATTTGGAACATAAATCTTTCGAACATCAAACATTCAAGAATGTGGACAGTCAACAAAATTATAAACCAAACATTTGATGACGAATTAAAACGGCGTACCGTACACAACTAATATATTTACAAAACAGATCATTGCTTATACAGGAGCAGATGCAATCTGCTAGCATACCGTATGTCATGAACAAGTGCAGATGTAATCGGACTATTCCGTTGGCAATAAATGAAATTCCACAATCGGACGTTCACCACCCGTTGCAAAAATTAAGCATGAACGATCAAACTGGATAATTTCGTTTTCTATCGATAACACCTCGACACTTGCTATACATAATATCGGAATGACCAAAATCAAAAAAGTTGCACGAAAACGGCGATATTTTAGACTGAAATATAAATGCCAATTTATTATACAATAGAGCAGACCATCTATGAATGAAACTGAGCGAAAAATAAGTTGAATCTGCGGTGAATACATAGTGGGAGATTCTTTGAAGAAATGCTCGCTCATGATTAATGTCTTTCGAGTAATGTCAACAGAAGAACACTTCATTCAATCCTATTTTATGTCTTCTTGATCAAACTGTATAAGCCGATCGTATATTTTCACATCTTCTAGAATTACATTCAGAATTCAACTGAAAACATTGTCTCATCGGCATACTGAGTGCATATCAACAGCGTCATCAGTAAATCAAATTATGTTCACTACCGCAGAAAGGAAAACAAACAGATGCAGTAAATTACAACGCTCATTCAATAAAACAGACGAAAATAACATTTCAAAATATCAAAAAACAAAATAAATTTTAAAAAATACATCACATATATTGAAAATAACATTTGTTTGGAACAAAAATATGATTTTAAACTTTAAATAATCACATAATACTGCAACCCAAACGATCAAATTATTCTATAACAGGATTTGCTTATGGAGAAATGAACATTGGTTTTGAGTGTTCAAACACCACAAAATCGAGGTTTTTTAGTAGTTGATTCACTTGGTCAAAACTCGTTTGAATGGAATGACACTCTTATTTTAACTCATCTAGCTGGGGTCAAACACTGATGATTATAATGAGAAAGAAAAGAAAACAAACGATGTTCCAATTCAAAGCGGCATAATGTTACAAATCGAATTCAAATCAATTTCAGTTCAGTTATACTCGTTCAGTTGGGAGTCACTCATTGTACCTACACATCTTTCTTTGAATTTAGGCTATAATATATCCGTAGTATTCTTCTGGGAGAGGATCTACTAAGACTGAATGAGTGAATCAATATACTTAATTGATTTATAAATACAAAAGGTATGTAAATTAGGGAAACAAGATAATAACACGGTAACATTCTGATAATTAACATATTGTATCGTAATACTTTGATATCATCAAACTGATGATTTTAGGCACATCATCCTATCACTCTACTAATAATACCACATCGACGATATTATCGAAAAGAGGTACACTGCTTTCCACAGTGTCGTAAAAGATGCATAATTACAGTTCAACGAGCCGTTCTACACTCACAATCACGACTTTTCAAATACGCTCATTGAAACTCTTCTCATATGAATTAGAAACGTTATATTTTCTAAATCAATTAAGCGCTCAACAGCATTCCAAACTACGGACTCCTTTCACATAAAACGTCGAGCATGATCAACACTCAGCCGTATGACCAAGTGATGAGATGTTTACAACATAAAAAATACAACCAAAATCCCGTGAACAAACAAATGATAGACTGTTCAATAAATGACAACTCACCAACCAAAATCGAATGCGATTAAAAGCAATGATTTGTGAAAGAGGCATAATAATAGACGTTAGCTATGGTGAACGCGAAATATTTCACGAAACAATTCGACAGCCAAAGTGCAACGAACGGAACACTTTTTCTTTTTTCAGCACTTATCACAATCAATCGTAACAGTTCGAACATGGAAATCATTGCCGATAGACCATCTCTGGATATAAGTTATTTGCTCTGCAAATGTAACCATTTTAAACACATGCTTCAATTCAGATATCACTTCAATGCGAACGGAAATCGCTTATGTGAACATTCGGCACAATAGCTCATTCAATGTTTACAAAAACGCCGAACACTGCTCACACAAACCAGTTATGTGTTGTCACAGTGAACAACTGATCGACCACCCATGGCGAAATAATACGCCAATGAGAAAAAGCTAAGCTGATAAGAGATGCCATGTATTGATGCTTGCAAAAAAAAGGATTTATTTGGCCAATTGACACCTACAATCCCGATCATCTAATAGTGATTCGATGATCCACTTTGAAATAATTTCAATCATCCACTCATTTATTCGTCTATGAAATAACCGCATTAAATCCTCCCAGGGTCAGGTTCCCTGTGAACACTCCTATATGAAATGAACTTGTGTGCGAAATAAATAAATAAATAAATAACATTGATGGAACCTGCACAACACCCGTAAAACAATGAGATGTTTGTTTTCTTGATTGAAATTGACGGCAATGACCAATAATCCTTCTGGCGTATTTCATGTTGGAATTAAACGATTGGCGATGAAAATGAATAACAAAACTATTACTTACGCAGCAGCAATATCAATGTTTGGCATTAGCTGTCGTATATTTGCATTTCCAACATCTTCAGCCATTTCGCGTTTGACATCAAGCATTGGACGAACAACTGCACATCGTGTGCTTGGCTTACGAACTGCACTCCCAACTAACAAAGAACCTGATCCAGATGCATTGCTCACCAACGACGAAGTCAGTGAAGAGGATGCCACACTGGTGCTCGATCCAGTTGATGCTCTAAAATACACAGGCGTCAAATTTCGATACATTCATCATCATTATGCATCAACTGGGTGGTCACTGAGTTAATGCATATTTCATCATAATCACTAATCTTACCCTGATAACAAACAGAGCACGAAGCTTGAGAGATATACGTCGAATTTTACTTCCATTTCACTTGAAATACAGCTAAAGACATCAATCAATATCAGTAAAGTATTCAGTGCACGTTTTAAAAAAATTTAATAGCTCAAAATAATCAGATAACTTTTCGATAGATCGATGGATAATCAGCTAAATAACTTTGTGGATCAACCTATTTTACTCACAAACTAACTGAAAATTATAGCACCGATACTAACGAACTTCACATGATTGTTCACTTCATCACGATTAATTGATGAATTTGTCGGTTAATTTCGTTGCAGTTACTTTATATGTATCTTTTTGCACAGATTTTGTTAGAGAACGGCTTCTGAGGAAACCTCACTGAACGAGGCTACATTTGAATAATCAAAATGAAGCACTCAAATTGACAGTATGGAGCTACTGCACATGCAATTTTAAAACACATCCTTGACAAGGAATTGCAACTTCCGAAAATCCTTTTTCTCACGGAAGTAGATGTGACGAACCGTGACATCAGGACAATTGTTCCCGGAAAATTTCCGCGAGAACAGTTGCCCCCTTGTTTTTACGATATTGATCATCGCGGAAATTTGCTCATTCGATCATCACTGTCATTATTACTACCATTACTGATATGGTATTCCTACTCTTAGGTTGAGGGTGGTGCTTAAGAGGTTGACGCTTAGTCTGTGGCCGAGGTTAATGCACGGACTGTTTAGGCTGAGGCTGACGCTTACGCTGTGGCTGAGACTGATGTTTAGACCTAAGCTGAGGTTGATTCTTAGGCTGTGGTTGGAGTTGATGCTTAGGCTTAGGCTTATCTAGAGGTTGTGGTTTAACATAAAGAAGAGTTCCCTATTGTAATTACTTTGAGTCAGTTGTCCTAGAATCGACGACCGAATACTACAAGAATAACTGCAAAATTACGTAACCATTAAATCACACATAGCGCCAAGTGAACAACTGCACACATTTAAATCAAATGGGAAAGCTTATCAACTTGAAGGAAATAAATACGCAGTTTGTTAAGGCTAGTTGATAGCAATAACAAATTGAAATTACACAACAAGCAATTCTACTTATTATTAGTCGATGAAAATTAATAAATTTGTGAAGTCGGCTTGCGGGCATTAAAAAAACAAATGAATCGAAAAAGATGCAAGAAACAGGAGAACACGGAAGATGTTTGCCATATGTGGTAAGGTTTTAGACACCGCAAAATAAAGTGCTACATGGAACAATTATGGGTAATATTGCCTTGGAGAGAAGGAAAAATACCGTTTCAACGAACTTTTTCGTACCACTTTGACGTGAATAATAACGAGTCAAAGACCGTGCAAACGTGAACCAGAGGAAAATGTTGAGATTCAACAGAACACTGTTGCAAGAAAACAGTGCAAAGAATCGCAGTGCAACAGCAGTGTCGCATCACTCATTAAAATGCCCAAATTAATGACAAAGCACACTGCAATTACCTATTTTCTAGGACACCATTCGCTAATATCTTCGCCTATCTTTCAGCGAGTCTGCATACACTGGAAGCCAGTACATAGCTTGAAACCCAGCTGCACATTGGCCAGGGTGATTCTGGTTGTAAATCATTGATTATAATTAATCACTGAATGAGAAAACAAAACAGAAATCGGTCAACCAGTTTCACAGCAAAAACCCGAACGTTTTAATTTTATATTGCTGCAGTTACTGAATCACGACACCAATTAAGAATCACTGAAGCATTACTGCGAATATCTGAGTCGAGTAATAGGTGACTAATTGAATTCATCATCGCACAACGTAATCCCTTCAGACTCTCGCTCATTGCTGAGCACAAAATAAACAACAACGTTGCATTTCAATGTGTAAACAACAATCATATTATTAAGAGTATTACGGAAGTGATAAACTTCTGCAGTAATATAACAATGAAAAAAAGAGAAGCATCTAAGCTGTAGTGAAGCTATGTACAGGAATACATGGTCTACATTCAGCTGCATTCCAAAACTGTGTGCCAATCGAAAACAACAAACAAAAAGACGATTGAACAGACGAGGTGAATGGAAAATTTTGAAAATAAAGAAAAGAGAAAGAAAATAAAAACAAACCCGAAAGCATGCTGACTTTCATCCTCATCCGAAGATGATAGGGTGATTACGGAAACGGCTGGCGATGGTGAACAGCTACTCTTCACTTTCACGTTTTTCGCGCACCTAAACAATACTCCCCGATTGAAATTAGTTGAAAAGATAGATGATTCTAATAAGTGATGTGATATAACCATAACCATTCTAATTGACTTCACTAATTTTACGTAAATAACAGAAAATATTCTTGCATTGCGTTACTCTAATCAATTATGGACTCATTCAATTCCAATTCATTACGGTCAAATCAAAATTTTGAATGTTATTTGTTCATAGCTTAATAAAAACCTCAACAGTGCAGTAAGGCTTAAATTTGTTGGTGTTCTTCTCATCACGACTGCAACTGAATTACCAAAATTATCGCTCAGAACTATTGCAAGTATCCGTTCTGCTACTTAATTGCCTTCAAAAGGAATGTTAGTTATCCTATGCATTATTGTACTGACTATGTAAAGGGTCAATAAACGACTTAAAATGACGAAATGCGAATGTTGATTGTTGCGGGTGTGAGTGAAACTGACGAAAATTATAGAAACAATAAAATAGCATTAAGGATTCATACTGTGCTTTGGATTGGGAGTGAGAAAACATAGATAAAATAAAAGCATGCAATCATGAACAAACAAACAATCTGCACACGTGAAAGCCATTCAATAAACTTGCACGAGAGTGATTCAAATGAGTGGAAAATAAAACGTAAATTGGGTGTGCGATTAGAGCGATAAGAGTTTCAACGAGTGAATGAATACCAGATAGATTTTACCAAGTTTTTCCATGAATGCAAACGACGGCATCAAGTGAACGATTCTGATTAAGAGACAGTAAGAGATAATATCATTACGACGCAATAATTGTACAAACGTTTAAGCATCCAAACTGAAGCTGTTTTCACGCGTTCATGATCGAATTCATACACACTAGTGCTACAGCTGACAGTAATCATCACTGATGGTAATTCAGAGGTTCTATCTTCTTTATCAAATTCGATCAGTTGCTGCCATCTGTTGAATTCTCAGTGTAAAAACATTCAGCAATCATCAACGAGCAAGTGCCACATCAATAAATGAAAACAAGAGCATCTGCCGTCAAATATCAGTGTGAATTTTCCCTTTAATTGAGGGCAATCACTCAATTCAATGTAGAAGAGTATTTTATATGTGCATTATTGACGCTATAGTCCATACACTAAACTGATGAAAGAATCAACTGTCAGTGGCATTTGATCGTGCTTCTCACTAATTGAACACAAACGTATCGTTCGATCATCGCATTGATTTCAGTGGAATAGCATCGTCCAACAGTGCGCAATGATGACAAATATTACTTGAGAATGCATTCAACTAACAAGCGTTTTTGCATTGATGAAGCATTTTCGCGAATAGAAAAGACTCCATCGTTATTGCATATTGCATTAATGAGACACTTTACGGAAGTACAATCAAATCTAATAAACAACTTCAAACGTCCGCAATTTATTTCATTTTACTCCTCTCAACAGATATTTGTTTTTGTTGCGTTGATAAAATCGAACAATAATCAATTTCAAAAAATAACGCTTCTTCCAAGCGAACATATGCGAATTTTACAAACAAATTAGAAACAAATACCTACCTCGCGGCATCTAAATACTTCGGTGTTTCATTATTATTGCTCAAACGCGGTCCAGTGGCAACAATAGCCGGATCTTTGATGAGTCCATTTTGGGCAGTCCTCAGACGGAAATTGTTGACGTTTGGTACCGCTATGCCGCTACTCGATGTTCCAGCACGACGCGACGGTGGCACGTAGGGTTGTGCACAATAGTCACTACTGCTTGAAGTGCCTGTACGTCTCGACTGCTGTACGTAAGGTTGTGCCCAGTAATCCTGAATCACAACATCATTCTATCGTAAGGCATTCAATGGAACGTTTCTTGATGGTTTGGTAGCAATAATGAAATGAAATATACCATTTGTGACTGAGCGATGTTCATTTCGGTAAAATTTTTTGGTTGAGGTGGAAAGATGTGTGAGAACTGTTGTGCTGCAGCCGCAGCAGCGACGGCTGCAGCATTGCGTGACGAAGTGAGCGCCTGCACGGTGGCGGCGTTCGGCAGAAGGAATTCGTTCGGGAACAGCGCTGCAGCCGTTGAAGGTTGCTGTGCGGCTGCGCATGCGGCTGCTGCCGCACAAGCAACTGGCCAAGAAACCAACGGAGCTGCTGGCGGTGCAGACGGCCACCCTGTTGGTGCGGCTTGCGGCAATGCTGATGCTGCAGCCAGCATGCCCGGATCCACTAATGAAACCGGCACGAATTGCGGCATTAGTGCACCGGCTGCCGCATGTGCACCCGTGAAACTGACCAACTGCGTTTGACGTGCTAAAAATGTTTATGCTTCACTGTTGATGAAACGGAGCGTTTGCAAAATGTTCATTACACAAGTATGAAATTGAACAAGTTCGTTAAAGCAGAATAATCAATAAGTTATGAAGTGATGTGATGGAATGAAAACGATAAGCAAAAAGAGGATTCGAAGAAATGAGTAAGAGGCAGCAACATCTTCGACAAACCATATGGCAGAACAGCGGCCAGTGGTTGGTATATATATGAAGGATTTGCACCTTGTGTACCAGCAACGGCTGCCGCTGCAGCGGCACCGTACTGATTCAGGATATGACTGAAGTCAGTCTGCTGCAACTGTGGTACTTGCGGAACCGCAGGAGCGGCCGCTTGAGCACCGGCAACGGGAGCGGCAAGAATCGGAGCCGTAGATTGTCCCGCGACCGAAGGTGTAGCTTGCGCTGCGGCTGCGGCACCACGATGTTGAAATAGTTGCGACTGAACTGCCGAACGACCGTTACGTACGCACACTTCCATACGTTGTGCACATATTTGAAAACTTCAATTGAAAGCATTAATTTGCATGAAAAATGTAACTTCAATTGAAATCATGACAAAAAGTAACTCCGCTATTCGCTAATTCCCTTGAAAAATTGTTTTTGATTTCACCAAAATGATCCGTTAGTGACAACGCCGACGAAAATGTGGCAAAAAGTTTTCGCTAGAACGCAGCTGGCTGAGAGAAATAGTAGCAGTTTTTGCAAATTCTAAGGAAAAATAGCTTACCAAAACAGTAATGAAAGAAAATAACGCAAGTTATCGCTACGTTAAAAAATAGCGCTAAAAATTATTGCCCAGCACTGTTAATTTAGAATAATCCCAGTCATTTGACAGCATCCAAGGGAAATTTCATACACTGCGTGCCAACGGAAAGCGAATTAAAACAAAGCAATGTTCATACGAATTGAATGAAACAAACGAAATTTTGTTTCACCGTTAATCAATAGCAGTTTATAAACGGCAGGCACATCAAGAAATCATTCAACTACTCAGTGGGTAAAATACGTCATTACAATACGACTCGTATTTCATATTAGTAAATAAAACCAACTATTTAGTTCGAGCGTATTCGACCATACGACCCATAGTAATGAATGGATGATGCAATCCTTCATATGGGTTAATGCGCCTATCTTGATCCATACATAACATCTTTTTTAATACATCAACAAACTCCTGACGATCCAACTTTTCACAAAGTAAATCTAATCCATCCAAATCTGTGGCTATATTAACCTGAAATTGTATTTGATTTATTAGGAGAAAGATAAGGAAGTTTGACTGGGAGACCCAAGTTTTTTTTATGAAGAACATTTTTTTCAGAAGTTTTGGCTGGATGAGACCTACTTCTATATTAATTGGTAATCCAAAATACGTTTTGATTAGACAAGAATAACGACGATATTGACCGAGAAGGATTTTTACTTGCGTACAAGTATCTTATCTTCCAGAACAACCAACTCAAAACGGACGTGGAAATGCAAATCGAACAAATCCCAGACGGCAATGCGAAAGCTTTCCTTCTTATTATCCATTCTTCACATACGAAGGGAATGGCAACCTTTGGATTTTAATGAGTTCTCAACTTTGGATTATGAGGTATTTCACCAACTCGTTATGAATATGAAAGGAAATTCGTAAAAGTATAAAAATGAAAAGAAAAAACAAATGAGAATAAACAAAAATGAGCGATGGATTTGGCTCGCTCACCCGGACCTGAGATACATCGTCGAGACAATTGAAGACATACTTGCGCGTTTCCTTCGACTTACTTGATGTCTCATGCTCATGCTCTTCGGGCGTTTTCAGACGCCAGTAGGGCGCTACGCCGCTATCGTGAATCTTTAACAACAACAACGCTTTAGTATACTTGCTTACAATCAACTTCAATGCTATACTCCGTCGAAACTGATATCTTGTTTTAGAAATCACATAGTGCTAACAATATGTACAATACCTGAGGGAAAAATTATGAATGGACACATAAACAGTTTTAAAGAATTGATTCACTTCAAATAAATCGAAGAAACTGCAACCAAAACAGGATGCAGCGAGATTACATAACACGATAGGTGAGAAACGCATAAGAAAACAATCTTTTTTTGCAAACAATGAAGATTAATGGAGAATAGAAGAGTGTTCGAACCGATAACCTGTTTGAAAAAACGGTGTGTTTTGGCAGCTGTAGACAGCATTTGAAGCGGTGGTAGGCCTTGCGTTTGAACGATATAGCGAATTTGATCATATTCACTACTACCTGGATACAACGGCCAACCAAGGAATAATTCGGCAATCACGCATCCCAATGACCACATATCAATTGATTCACGAAAGGGTAAACCAAGTATAATTTCTGGTGCGCTGAAATAATGAATAACATCATCAAATGAGTTTTAAAATTTCTACAATGCTATAAGCAATGAAACACTGTAAAGAGTAAATAAAGATTCCAAGTTTGGTTGATATTTTCAGCGTCAGTTTTAATGACAACCTATTATTTTCAATAATACACTATTCAATAAATGAATATCATTCCATCAAACTTTACAAGCTCAATCATATACGGTGGCACCAGTCATGAGGATATTACAGTACGTTTCTACATAATCAAGTATTCTGAAACAACTACATGAGGCTATACTCAGAACTCGTCGTCGAATTTTAGAAAAAAGCGATGAATTTAATTGGAAGTTTTTGAAGCTTCTTTTGATCTATGATTGAAGCTTCTTTTGTTAACTAGAAAATATTTTTTAAACTTCAAGAAAATTAAAAAAAAAAGAAACGAATGAGAGATGAACTCTCACCGATAATAACGCGACTGAAGGTAAGTATTAGTGACTGCTTTGCTACGGTGAGATGCCGAGCCAAAGTCAATCACTTTAACGCGAAACGGTTGATTAGTTGGATCGACCAGCATTATATTTTCCGGTTTTAGATCGGCATGTATGAGACCAAGATGCTTGAGCTTGAGTAATGCTGTCAACACCTAAATTACATCTGCTTATCAAAGCTGTTCTCTGTTAAATCAACGCCACTCATAATTAATTATGTATGGTTTTTGCTTACACGAAGTTTCATTTAATAGGAATGCACAGGCATTAATTCAACTTTTATTTTGTATACTGTACACATTCTGATTTACGGTGAGATTATTTCAAAAATTCTTTCACATTAAAAAATTTTTTGCGCTGGAATTTAAAGAGAGAAAGAAGTAGAAATGATCAATGATTCCGTGCCAGGTGAGGAACCCTCAAAGCTAATTATACCACCGAATTGCACACATCAAAAATGCGACTATCAATCTTTAGAGCGAGCAGAGCAGCAGAAAAAGGACTGGATAAAGCTTCGAACGAACCTGCTGAACGATTGGTCGAATGTTTGAGAGCGGAAGTGGTGTGAATTTGTTTTGCTTGAGAAAATCGTACAAGTTTTGTTCCAGCATTTCGAACACCAAACAAGTGTGATGCTTATGTTGAAAACATTCAAAAGCGCGTACGAAATTGAATTCTTCAGCATTTTCATTACTTAATCTTGATAATATTGAGACCTATAAAAATTCAAGAATTATTTCGTACATGATATGAATGGAATAAAGAAAACTAGAAATAATTCAGTATAATATATCTCGAAACTTCATGATCAAAACATCAGAAGTATTTATTCATTCTGAGAGCATCCGCATGGTCTCTAAATCAAAAATATAGTATATAAGATGACGCTACCAAACTCTTCAAGTGAGAAGACGTAGGTAATGAAAAAGATGAATTTTGATGAACCAAAACAATTTGAAAACAATGTCATATTTCATGATTCACTGCTACAGCTGAATAATACGTGGACGGTTTCTTATTGAGGAAGATTTTATGAAATCAAAATGTTTACATGATCAAATGAAACGCATAAAAAAGGATAATTGAATGACCTCAATTTGCCCTTGTCGAGCATAAGACGGGTGCTTTTTGAGTATTTTGATGGCCACAATTTCATTGGTGCCTTTCTTCCAAGCTTTAACCACCTGACCGAAAGTGCCCTTACCGAGAAACTCGAGCACTTCATATTGATTACGGTAAGGTGAAACAAGCACTTCATTCTTTATTAGCTGCAATCATATGTATTTTCGTACAAATCGCGAACAAACGCAACAAACAACCCATGTACTTTACTATACAACAGCAATTAACTATTAAGGTTAGTATCACGTGTGACTGTCTTTCAGTGCAACGTTATTGTAATACCCTTAATATATGCTATCTACGCAAACCATTTCCCCACCACTTTGCTTTTTTTACTTATCATGTCGGATCAGCGATATGATACTATCAATAAAATTTCGTTGGTCTTTGATCAGAATCACTTTACAAGATATCATATTGATATCAAGTACCTCAAAATGACAACAAAACACCTAAACAATTCAAGTCAATGACGAACAACTAGTTTGCGTTTGCTACACATGCATACTTCATATCGAATAATCAAGTGATAAACATTATACGCAAAGTTCACAACATCTCCTCATAGACTATCAATTCGCCAACAATAATCCTCCATATTTAGGTGTAACATTTTTCACCACAAGCTTCCAAATTTTCAAACTGCGAAACTCAAGTGGTGATCGAAACGTTCAGATTCATTAAATCCATCAACGTAAACGCTAGTGAAATGTGTGGATTACTTTTAATTACAAAATATCTCTTCATACTACTCTAGTCAATTTGGCTGACATCGTGCTAAATTCAAAGTAATTTATAATGGTAATTCGACCGCTGAATATTGCGCCTGAAGTCTTGAAATGATGCAAGATAAAGCGCAGTTGTTAGCATTCACTGTATAATTAATTATAACTGATCAATCGACTGAACCAGAGACAATCATAAATACAGTCTATCAATACTGAAAATATATATCGTCTATCCATGTTAAATGCATTTTTTGATTTGCTCGTTATGTGAACGATCCTGCACTAATTGACATTACATTGTTTTTGGCTTATGTCATTCGCAAGTTTGTTAACTTCATTGATACCAATTCTTCGGTGGATTGTGTTACTATCAGCTGAGCCGAACTGAGTTCCTTTTAAAGTTCGTTATTTGATGTCATCTTTAGTTGATATTTAATGACATCTTAACGCAACTGTTGTTTAAATGTCAGGATTCATTAATTGTTATTCATTTTGTTCGAATGGTTTGTTCTTCATAACAATGCCTATCTTTCAAACTCATCAATTGTTTGGGATATATCAGGTGTTGAGCGTATTCTGTCCGAATTATTGGTTCACAAAGCGCCAAGTGAATTTACTGTTTGCAACCACATGATAGCGATCGTTCATTTTGAATGAATTACTCACTGTCAATATGTTCAGCATCACTTCATTCTGCTGCTTTAATTGGTACTAAAAACTAATAAACGTGATCATCTTTCGCAATGCGAAATGGCACTAACAATGAGCACATATCACCTGGTATTCGCCCTCGGCACTTGGCTTCGTTCTAGCACCCGTCTTGTTTGTTAACTGCTTGCCACTCGTTTTGATCGCGACTTTAGGCACGGGAAGAGAACTGACCGTTTGACCAGATAACCCTACCTGTACGCGCTTCATCATAATCAACTGATTATACAAACAGTCATAATGGAGAAATCAACAAATTTTAAAAAAAACGGTACTGCTACACACTTATAACAGCATTAGGCATAGTGCGCCTATGTAGACGTGATTGCAATAAATTAATGAATCAAATTTTCATATAATTAATCTTTCAGTTGTTATGTAAATTCCTAATTCGGCCAGTTTTCAATTAAAGAATTTCGTCTTCTTCGAAGTTCGAGATCTCGATGATGTTCGATCAATAATTTGGTTAAGTTCACAGTCACCATGTACGAGACATGATAAAATTATGTTGACTGGTAATGACATATGGATAGCATGAATCAAAAACAATGGTGTGTGTCATGTGAATCGATACCTTCGTTCCTTCAAGCTGCTCGTCAGGTTTACGTTTCACTCCTGCACCACTTCGATGCTCTCCACTCGAATACTTTAGCGAAGTGTATGAATCGTATAGCTGTAAAAGGTTACCACTCTTCCCTGTACCGTTTTTCCACAACCATTATCTTGTGTTCATTAACTGAACGACTGAATAGGAAGCGTCACCTTTATACTTCTATATTTTCAAAATACTTCATAGATTTTTCGAGCGAATAGCGGTTATGGCAATTAATCAAGCTGGCCATCACTGATTGAATTTTAACATTCCATCAGACTTTTGGCGTCACTTCGAGAATGCCATAAAGCATTAATCACGATTGAGAGCGATCGAATGACGCATACGAATGGTTAATTCAGTTACTTGCTTTAATGGTGCTTGAAATAAAATATACCGAGCCGAACATTCGAAAATGAGCAATGAATAATCTGATATCAGCAGTCAGTGCCCATTTTTAATGTCTTTTATGTTTCTGAACATGCACGGTCATTAACGAAACAAGCCGAACCGTAAAGAGAACATGCAAAGTTGTAAAAAGAGAGGAACGAATTCAAGTGTAAAAAACTCACAGCTTGGGTATGTGCTGTAGTGGTAGCCAAACTTGGCATGGGTTGTTGCTGCTGGGAAAGCAGCAAATGAGGGGCGGCAGAAGGCTGTCCCTCCGACAACTTGCGCTTTCTGGTGCGGCTACAGTCCGGATCGGGCATGCCAAAGACCTCCTTCGAGTAGCACACTTCTCACCGGGCTCCTCGAGGCACTTCCTTCACGCCGGACTCCCACCAGAATCGCGCACCCTCGATTGTGCCTTTTTCGCTCCACAGTCAGCTCGTTTAGTGAATGATTATATTTTCCAACAAAGCACACCACCAAATCTCACCCTTCCTATCTTCTGACTCTCTGTCGCCGTTTCTCTCAACACTGATGATTATTCGTAGCGCCGTCCCAGTTGTGTGCCCCTACCATTGAAACGACACTCGATACGCATCATTATTATAATCATTGAACGAGGCATAACGTTGTCAATACTAAAAACTGATCAATAGTGGTGTTTAATCGAGAAGGGTAGATAGATAAATAAAACGGGTTGAATACGGAGAGAGTATCGAATCTTTAAGACCACTAGACAGAGAGCGCACGATTGCATTGTGCCGCGCGATAGGCAACACTCTGTCCTACATCGCACATAGACACTGCTGTGTCGTGTTGTGGTGTGGTGTGTGTATTCGTTATATTGTGTCTACTAGTATGTATTCTCCATATCTTGTTTATATACGCTTTGCCCAACTAATCGCGACTGAACAGAAACGGACCATCATCGAAATTACAAATCGCCAAAACTAAAATAATATATTGCGGCACTAGTATGAATAAATACATGCATGTATACACAGAAATTTATACAAGTTTTCGACCTGTTTCACATTTTCATTTGATCATTTGAAAAGTATTTCAATTCATTCAATCATTCACAAAACCTTCAATCGATCTGTAGAATCGAAACTCATCAATTTACTTTCAAAACAGCATTTCATTGCATGAAATTCACGCTCGTATGCTATTGAACAACTGAAAAACTACAGTTTTCCACACAAACACGTTTGAAGAGAGCAAGTACGGATGTGTTGTAAGGGTAGCTTTTATGGACACATGGATTTTCGATAGGTGTAACTTAATGCTTGCGCAAACTACTTGATTTTACCAGAGCTGAATTACATGAAGCGCACAAAGAATGAATGCAGTTATGAAATCGGAGTTAAATTACTAGAACTTAATGACGAACAAATTGAACATTGACTGGTTGAAAGAGCCATCTCTGGAGCACTACACTTGTTTACTGCTGTCATACATCAAACACCAAAAACACCAGATCAATCGGCTTTCAAACCAAATAGATGAAAAATGATACAGTGACGTCGCATAACGTTTATTTTATTGATATTCTCGGTGAATGCATAATATTGTATGATGATAAAGTTATAATATAATAGAATGTGACGAATTACTCGAAATATTATACGTGATCATTTCACCGATAAACTCCGTTGTCAAAATTTCAAACTTGATAAAGAACATGAAGAAGTATTCACGTATCTTCCGAGGTAGTGATAATTATCATATGCGCTCAAGAATTCTCTCTTGAAATAAAGTGGTAATTTTGATGGCTGATGTCCAATAAACCGAAATAATAGGCAAAAATACAACTAATATCGTAAACCTGAATCCAGCTAGCTATGCGATTTTGAATGCATAACTAAATGCTCGTGCTTAAGCATCGAATGATGAAAACAAAGCGTCATCAAAAGTCATACTATAATTTGAAATAGGTGCTCATAGATGAAATGCTAGGATTTTTGAGCATCCACAACAAGCCGCAGCATCTTCCGTTCCATTGAATGTCACAACTAAATGAAGTCAGTCAAAAGTTAAAATTAAGTTACCGTGAGTATACTTTTCTGACGAATTACTGAAACATAATGAACAAGAATAATGTCATCTGTATTAAACGAAACCTCAACTCCGATCCAACTACAACCCTGAGAGGAATTATTTCCCTCCTCGAGATCAATAGCTTTTATCAGTAACGTTCAATTTATTTTCGATCATTGACGATAAAATAACATTTCTGATTAAAGTCACAATGAAGAACGCATTAATCGGAGGAGATTTAAGAACAACATTCACTGCAAACGTTTTCGTGACAATTATTCGTATCGTAATCGCAAACTGGGGAACAACAGCCATTTTATGAACATGCACATTTCTGCTGATGAAATTAGTAGATCGCAATCGACACTACATCATAATATTTGTAATCATTCAAGAAGAATTCACGCAACTCTCCGATATCGTATAAAGGTAAGGAGTCTGGGGATAAAGCTGTTGGCGATGCTAAGACAGCCTCGAAACCGCATTTGTGAAAGATTCGATTGAGAAAGTGGACATAGAGGATGAATGAAATGAGTGAAGGAGCGATGGGAAAGAGATGAATAAAAGTTACGAACCACCAAAGATGAACAACATATTGATGGATGTATGCATGGTGAACCTCATGAAATGAATGTTTGCTAATCTGGCTAGAGATACAGATGCATGACACCAGAGTGCAAGCGTTCTGGTGAAAAGAGCTTTTCATTCGAAACTCAGTTGAAACTTTCAAAATATTCCCAATAATATTTACTAACGATCACAACGGAAAGTTGCTTCTTACTGTCAAAATTCGACATTTTCACGGTACCTTCAACGACAGTCAAGGGAACATTGGAGTAATGGACATAGCTTGTAGAGTATACACTTGCATAGGAATAACAGATGAGTGCTTGAAATGGAATAACTGTAGTCAACGATCTTGCTTTATTACAGAAACAAATTGCTTTGAGTAGAACTTTCCATAAAGCAGCAAGATCAACGGAAATAGATGTCTTCGGAGTTGTCATTCTGGCATTTCGAGCAAGTATCATGTGCTTTGGACAGACATGCTTAGTCCTGGCGGAGTTTGTTGTTTTGGTCTCTTGCTGAAAATATAATCCAAATATTCACACCATCCCTGCATCAAAATATTTTGATAGCAATAATAGCCAAAACGTTTTCCCACGTTATTTTTTTTCATCTGTGTGCTCATACGCTTAATAAATATTGGCGTTGGAGCATAAATCGTGGTCGGAGTCGAAAAAACGCGAACTGCAGCCAGGAACAAGAAATTTTGGCTTCGGAGCTGGGATCGGCGCCGAACTTCTAAAACAGTCAGAGTTGCAGCTGGAGCTAAAATCTTTTTAAAAATGCAGTACCGGTGCCATAATTCCAAAACTGCAGCATCGAAGCTAAAGCTAGAGCAAAAATTGAAGAATGCGGAGCTGAAGTTGGAGCCGGAATTTTAAAAAATACAGGGCCCGAGCTGAACTTTTGGAAATGCGGAGGCGCAGTGGGGATTTTGAAAAGTGCCGAGTTAGAGTCTAAGCCGAAACCAAGAAATGAAAAATGTAGAGGTAGAGCTGGGAAGTTTTAGCCGAATGAAAATGGGAATTTCGAAAATGCGAAGCCGAAGACGAAAATTTTAAAAACGTTGAGCTGGAGCTGGGCTACCTTTTTTTTTCAAATCAGGCATAATTGTTTATGAATGAACCAGTTCATTTGTTTTCAGTTTATTTTCCGCATCTCACTTTCAATCGCTCAACCGACAAAAATTCACATTTTAGCGACTGCATCAACTTTAGGACCATAATCAATCAATTCGAAGAACCAGTTCATTGCTCAATTCCAAATTAACGTAAGTAGTTTTTCGATCACTTATCTTCCTGTGATATTTTCAAGCAGTTGGTCGTTGTTGCATAATATGACTTGGGTTTTGATTTTGAATGTTAATTAATTCTTTCATTAGATTTCTTAATGAATCCTCCTCTTCTTCGGCAATTTTTGGGGTAACTAACAGTGAGGAAGGTTTTTGTCATTCTTCCCAACGATTCTTACGGCTACCATCAACATTAACCTTTAACGACGAAAGATCGAACCAACTGAACTACAATTCCGGATTTACTACATTTATCCGTTTCAAGATAACCGATTATAAGACCTAAGTAAACTTGGTTTTCCTGAGAGCTGATATCATTTACCACGTGTCCAAAATGGACTGTCAACTGAACAACAGCCACATTAACGCTATAATGCAAGTCAGACTCCCTTCTAACGTTAACAATATCAACGATCACCTATTTTGTTCCTTAAGCTTCAAAATTCCACTCCGTCCGATTCAGATGGCACTGAATTTGAAGATGTGTATTGTTAATTACTAACAAAAACAAGATTACTATCAAACCGTTATCGCCGATTCGGAATCTAAAATCCAAATTTCTCCACTAAATCGAAATTTTTGACAGAATCGAAATAGTTCACTTTTTCACCATGTACTGCAGCAAACACAAGGTGTACACAACATAACTGACGCAGAAACGTATTGAGAGAAAACGCTTCAGAAATTTATTGCTTGGAAAATATTTCAACAATATCAAAGTAATGCTTTCCAGATTACACTCGTTCAATGAAATCACCTTCAGCACCACTCACGGCCACCAAACCATGAACAGACACGCTTAGCAATTTGGCTTCACAAATTTTGAAACACCTAGCATATTCTCTCCCTCAAACCATCGTTATTATCACTGGCAATTTTATTAGTCATCGTTTCAGTTGCACCCTAAACATGATAGTCAAGTCAAGCAAATGAACTCGGCGGGTGCATGTCAAGGGCAAGGTAGTCAACAAGTTGTACTTCTGAGTATTTCTGGTCAAATCCTACTTTCACAAAGATATTTTTCAAAAGGCAACCTTCCCAACCGAATGCTTCTTTGTCGGAATGTTTCGGTTCATGTTCTCCTTCATTTTTAAACCCTATTAATAAATCGTCTCTCACTGCTTACGATGCACAACGATAATCCGTTGTTCTATCTATATGTTGTTATGTCAGTTGTGTGAGCAGCCGAAAAACATTCAGTACGATCTTTTACTGCATTCATTGTAACAAGCTTTCTGCAATAATCGCCCGCACATTGGACATGGACGACCTTTGCTCATACTGGAAGAACGATAATTTCACTTGTTCCTCTGACATACTATTTCTACATCTTTGAAACAAATTTCCCGAATTTTGTTATATTCCATTTCAATTCTTTGATGTCCATTCACTAACGCGCTTTAGCACCAATTTTCATCAACTTAGTGAACATGATCGATGAACACGAAACAGCTTTTTTTCATTACGTGGAATGCAACCACCCAATTCCATCCTACAACTGAAGTAATACTTCGATATTCATTCTGAGATAAACAGCTATGCTCTTTGTTAGTAAACAGTATATACATTAATGTTCGAAATTTGGTCGAATCCTCTTCTTGAGGCCCCTTGCAGAGATGTTCTTTGCCAAAAGATAATTTATGATAACACATCGCCGAGGAATCTTTCCTCCATACTCTTTCCACCTTTGCCAACCGTTGTGAAATTTTAAAAAATTAAAAATTCAGCATAACCGTTTTGCAAATATCGGTTCAAATAGTCTACCACGCTCTTCTATCGAGATGACACAAAACTACAGCAAGTGGGTTTTTCGACTTTTGCATTACATTAAAAAGTACGATCTTATTGCTGTACTCTCACTCCGTGTTTTGCTGTCTTGCTAAAGCAAACTTGACTAACTATCAAAACCCCCGTCTCACTATTCGCAGTCTTGCCTCTTTTTCTACATCATTTATACCACTGTCTGGCATGTCGTTTCCATTCAATGTGTCTAGCTTGCCTATGGAAGCTTTCAATAATTTACTGATGGAAATCTTGAAAAGTTTTTCCATTTCGAACATTCACTCTTAAGATGGCAACAATATTCACTGAGCTAGCGTACGTCATATAGTGGACATAAAGTATCAAAAGGAAGGCCACAGCTCTATATACATGCAAATATTGAACATTTTTAGCACAAAAAAAGAATCTAATGCATACAACCACATTTCTTGACTGGAACTTATGAATATCAGACTCAGCTTTATAATAAGTGAACATCTCGGTCCGTCATAAAAATTTGGAGAAAGCTGTAGAAATGAAATGGATTGTCATTTGACGATATCATATTAACTAAGACAGCACAAAAACCGTTCGGAGTAAAACGCTAGCAAAACTGCAGAAAATAGGTTGTACCACCACCCTTCCACGAAACATCCTGCAGTGGTGTAGGCGTATCTTTTCGACAGTTAGGACATGTATTTTCCGTTTCAAGCCATGTATGAATGCACTGTCGACAAAAGACATGTCCACATGGAAGCTGCAATATCACAGATAATTATACACACATATTACCAACTCGATTTGTTGACGCAATAAATTATTTTTAGCATTTTACATAATGAAAACAAATGTTAAAACATAAGGGTACACTTTTAGGAAACCATAAAAGGGAAACTTTTTTTTTCGAAGTTTTAAACAATAAAACTGCATATCTCATTGAACCTCAACAGCCATATTCCTTTTTGACTGTGAAATTCGGGGGCTGACTATTTGCATGTTTAATTCAACTGAAAGGCTTAGAAAGAAGAACTGGAATGAGTACGAATCACTCACGGTTTTTATTCGATACCTTCACTGAGAAAAATTTTTTAAACAATTTTTTGAATTGAAAACTCATTTGACGAATGCTGAGCGCTTTAAAATAAGTTGTGCTACCTTCAGAGGATTAACGGCATTCGAGACACAAATAGTGCACTGAGAAAAATGCGCTAAATCGGCATGCGAAGGAACCGTACCAACCAACGATAAGCCACACATAGATCGTGTACTATTATACCAATTAAGAAAATAATACGGAAGCATCATTACCTGCAAATACGATGTCTTACATGCGAACGACAATAATAATCGAGTGAAAATTTATCTGGAATCATTTTCAGCTAGCAACAATTCTTCTTAACGTTCCAAATACATTTCACTTGCTGATGCAATTTTTCCTAACGCATAAAACTAGTGATCAAGCTAATTGCCAGTAGCGCATTCAGTCGCAACAATGATACTTCCAAATTGTTAGCAATCGGATAAAAAAAATTCAAAGATTCTGATGAAATTCGACGACGGGAACAATGGAATCAGATGAATGAAATATCATGAGAAAACGATAAATTTGTTGGAATTAGAATTCGTAAAATTCTCTTCACTGAAAAAGGCAAAGCTTCACACAAAACATTATAATACCTAATTACGTTCCCATCTCACTCTGCTTAAACAATTAAATACGCCGTATATTAAATGAAAATACAGCATTATGATACTTCAAAAAAGAACTCACTTTGTATAACAGATAGAGACCAGCTAACATCATGTCAGAATAAGGCACCGTTTTATTTTCAGAATTTGAATAAACAAAGAACTGATACCATTGTGGCATTGGTAGAACACAACGACATATTTGACTGGTATATTCCAGCCACTGATAGATTCGTTGTCGGCATCGACTATTCGAAAATAAACTAGATGGAATTAAAGCCAGCTCAAAAAAAAGACATTAAAATTCCTGTCAGATGAATGTACACATACAGGGTGTTGCAAGTAAATAGAGAAAAATTTAACACAAACGTCTGCGATAAATGAATCTCAAAAATGAGGATTCAATGATCAAACGTATAGTTCTCTAGTACAACCAATGTATCTCTTTTCTGCACGTGACTACTGATGTCATAAGCAATGTTATATTATCATTATAATTCACAAACTTCAGCAAGAGATGTATGACTCTTGCCTGGTCTGGTCTCGCTCAGCTCAATTCACATCATTTTTCGTTTCGACTTACCATGAACAAATTCTTGTGTAATTTCTCGCCCGACTTCTGGAGAAGTAATGAGAGAATACTTAGAGAAATTAAAACCTTGCCTAGCAGACTGCTCAATGAACATTTGTTCATTTCATGTGAAGCAAATTTTCTGGCTAATCTGTTCCATTCAGAGGGAATGTTTTGCTGTTCGAAATCTGCTATTCTTCCCCTTAAAGCTGTGATGGACAAAATTGAGAGTGATCCAACTGAATAAAGCACAAAACTGACCACTACTTTTGTTTGAACGGTTAATAAAAGTGCAATAAAATCAACAAGTAGAACTGCACAGAGCGTCGAAAAGAATGATGAATGTGCTGACCACATATAAATCCTCGATAGGGGAAAATTGTCTGTGCCTGAATTTAATATTGCTGTTTTCGCAACAGATAGATTCATGACCGATACCGTTACAAATAAATATATTCACCATCTTGCCGTTCGAGTAACGATTCAAAAGATGTATTCGAATTATGTTACAGTGTTAGGTTTTTAAAATTTGTTATTGTAGAAAACGGAACCAGTTCAGTGTGAAGAATTTCCATATTTAAAGAATGAGTAAGTAATCAGGCTCAGTCCTATCCATAAATAATCGAAATGACTGAAACTTACCAAAAACGATAAAATTCAGAAGCATGAAGAAATGAATAAAGGCAGTCGACTCAGCGAGATGAAGATACCTTCGACCTCTGAAATAGAGAACCAAAATTCGCAAAACGCTGGGATTGCTCAAATTCATTTTTTACAACTGCTTATGTGGAAAGCTGATGGATCGATACAGAAAACAGTCTGAACGATTGCTGGTTTTATGGTTTTCATTTCAATTTACTGCTTCCTAATGACAAAGAGCTCTTGATGCACTTTGCAGACTCAGAATCACATCGAAATTCTCATTTCCATCAGTTCAATTACCGTACAGTTACCTAAGAAACCGTTTCGTCAAAAACCTTATAATTTCATCAGAATTTTTTTCAACAATTTCAATGACGACTAAAAGAGAATTGATCGTTAATATCATTTAAGTGATGAGCACAGCATTACGACTTACTCGTACGAAAAAAATTCAGAACTGAGAAGTGAATGAATATGCTCTAACCTGGTACGAGCAATAAGCGCCCTGTTAGCCAAATGAAAACAAACGAATCCCACTAAAATCATCACAACGTCCATAAAACTGGTGATGAGTTGTTTACAGAGGACAAGCAGAATGAATGGTAATATATTGAGCATGATTATTGTCATCACCTACTTTTGGCAATAAATCAGTTCATTTCAGTTTACGTCACATCATATTTTATGAAACAAATGCATCACATACATTAAATAAATATGAACATAACATGGTCAAATAACATGACCACTGATCCAAAGAATATATCCTTTTGTTATTGGTTTGAAATTATCATCAAATTTTGCTCACATTGAAATTTTCAAACAAGTATTCAAACGAATTTGACAATAATTTTGAAAAACTCGATGACCGCCTGGAAAAAACTGCTAAATTTATAGGCTTCAATTTCTCAATTTGCATTCTAATAGTAAATATTCTCAAAATTAATAAATTCATTATTTGTGAAAAGCAGAATTAATTTCTCGTTGTCTCTGTCATCATTCCTTTATTGAACCAAAAATCGATGGAATTCTTTCAACTGAAGACAAGAAACCAACTCCTCCTTCTTGACACTTTTTTCTGAGATGATTTTTTGAAACGAATAATACGATATATTTTCAATTCGTTTCCAGTCATCGCAAGAATATATAATGATGTGTAACTAACTGATGAAAAATATCAACAAACAATACTTACTTCCCGTACGAACAGCCAATTGTTAAGGAATTCTCGGATATAATTAAACGAAAAGACAGGTGAACCACGGTCAGCAAATGATTGTTCACTCGTATTTGTCCTTGTCACTCCTCCTTCATTTTCTACCAAAACGTTCGATCATTCATGATTTTAAATAAAACTTATAAGAAGTTTTGATCAATTTAATTTAAACTGCTCCAAAAAGATTGCAATTTATACAACAATATTATACTGATAAAAAATTTGAAATCAATAACCATTAGGGTAATATGCGTATATGAAACGTTAAGAACTTAGGTACCATCGGTTGATAGCAATATGAAAGAATCAGATGAATTCTGTTGCTGAGTTCGTCCGAGTGTACTATTATTGTTGTCAGGTGTTGGATGCGTTGATGATATCACATCATTTTCATCATCATTACTGATAGTTAATGTTATCACCGAACGAACATTATCACTACTTTCGAGTCTCACTAAAATAATTCAATATCATCCAATACCACTCAAAAAATTACACCAGTATCACCATTTACAGAAGTAAATCAGAAGATTACATTCAAGCCCTTCCTTTTTGCAATTCATGGTTAATATCGAATAATTCTTAACAAACCCGATGATGGATTTGACGATGAGAATGCAGCATTTTCATTAGGAGCACCAATTTGTTTATTGATTAACTGAAATTACTTGTGTGATTAATTCTTACTGCTTCGTATCAATGAGAAATGGGGATAACAATCAGTCAGATTCTAGTTGGTTTAGACTGTCATGTTGTGGCTAAGCAATTTGCAGCTCGGAACAATTTCACTAGTCGGTGCTCTCCTCAGGCCCGTAAAGTCACAACACCCAATCCTTTCAACTGTACTTCAACTTGTTGGTAACATTCAATTCAGCGCAACAAATTTTCACATATTCACAGCTGTGTCCTTTTCACTTGCCAATACGCATGAAACAGTAGATGTGAATAATTCCAATGCTACATTCATCTCCACCTCAACACGAGAAAGAACAGCAATTATTGAAAATCACAAACACACATGCGTAGAATTAAGCACATCTTGATGAGAATCGCTCGGAAGCACCAACGAAGTCGACGGAGACTGAACGTCGTTGGCCATCAGTAGTCAAAACACTTTATTCTTGTAAATGATCTCGAGTTGCCTGTGTAAGAATTTTTAGAATAACGATGCACGACTAACGAAAAGCATTGCAAGCCGTAGCTACTTTAGACTGCATCGTCAAGTGTTCAGGGTTTGAACCGAATATGAGTTACGCGATATTTTTTTGGTTCAAACACACTTAAAACTATGTTCATTGAGTATATATTCCAATTACACGCAATTCATGTGACCATTAATGAATGTTCGTTGAATCAATTCCAGTTTTGCATGTATATTAATTTTTCGTAGACTTATATCAAGTGAAATTGAGAAAAACATTCACATCATTAACAGAATGTAAAAAAATGTAAAGGGGTAATCCCGCATTTTAGGTCGAGGAGAAATGAGGTGTGGCCTAACGCACACAGAACACGCGTCAGCCATTGCATGCACCAAGACAGTTTGCCACAGCTCTCTTCTTACATTAAGAAATGCTTTCTCGAGCGCGCAGAATAATTTTTATAGAAATTAATTCAATTTGAGTAAGTAAGCATGATCGCATCTAATTGTGATCCATGCAACGAAAATTGAACCAATGATAAACATTAAGCAACAACTAGGTATAGTTTGGATTCATGTTATAAATATAATCAAGTCACCTGAGGTGAAGAACAGGCCAATTGCAAATTTACACTCATGTCAAAGAAACGAATCCGTAGTGACCAGTATTAATCTATTGTGCAGTATCGGTCAAATGCATAGTAATACACGCTGAAAGGAATCTATATTGGAATGTGTTGTTGACCTATTGTGCAGTATAGGTCAAATGCATAGCATTACAAGCTGAAATACAAGCCCAATGCCCCTCCCTCCACGTTCCGCGTGGTATTCGCGGTGGAAGAATTTGCTTTCATCTAGTTCAACCTCACAGGGTTGAAAGTTGGTGTCGATACCGCCCAACGCGGGTGCGTGGTCTTGACACCATCCGATGCAGATATCCCGGCAAAATTGTGACCAGTCTACGATCGTATGGTTGCTGTTCAGTGCCAGCTCTGCCTCGAAAGAGATCCGCTCTTGCGGGTTGTTGATAACCCACCCGTACATAATCTTTATAAGCGTCGTCAACATCAGATGACTGCGAGTAAAGAATGAGCCGAACCGGATAGATTTGGTTTTCTAACGGGAGCAGTACCTCCGGGTTTAAATGACTACAGTAAGTAGACACGCCCACAAGTTACCGTAGTTAGCTACGCCCGCGCTTAACGAAAACGTTACGAATCCACTAAAGGCACGAGGAGTGGAAAAATCAGAAACTGTCACACACGTCCATCTGGACAACTGACAAGGAATGTTCAGTGCTAATTTATTATAAATGTTAATTTTATGTTATAAGTGTCAGATCACAAATTGTAAGCTTGGTCCGTGTTTACAAATTTTAAATAGACCATCTGAACTGTAACGAAAAAATTTTAGGAAGTTGGAGTTTGTTGCTTTGATTGTCTTTTTTCGCTAACGTAGCAAACGAATGCTAAGTATTGAATAGTTGAGCTTTTGTTAGTATGTGGTGGATCGAAAGTAGTATTAGAACACAATTTATTGAATATTATCGAATTATTAATTACAATTACAAAACCAAGGAAGTGGCCGATCAGCGGCTCTTATAATAACCAGGCGATCGACAATAATTCCAATAATAGTGCGAGAATCCCAGGAAGGTACCAATCAATGGTTGCACTATTAATAGCACAGTTGAGGATACTTTCAATTGAATTTGGAAATAACAGTTAACAATTTAATTATCCCAGGAAGACGCCAATCAGTGGCCTATTTCACAACTTCAATACAATTCGTACAATTTTCAACAATATAACTTTCGACGATAGTTACGACCTCTCCAACGGTCTGCACGAGTAAATATGAACCTGGTTGCTGGGTCTTCCTCTCCTCACTTTTTAAGCCGATCCTTTGTTCGTGCTTTCCCATGTTCCTGCAAGATGGTATTCGTAGATAAGGTCATCTGCTGATGCTTTTAGCTTTCAGATAATGCCTTTGTTTTGACTGTAGGCATGCATTTTAGCTGGGTATGTATCTTTTCATGCAATAACGAGAATGCAACAAATATGCAACAAAGATGTTGCCTTTCTCATGCATTTATCTTTTGATCTGATCCTTTCACTGCATATTTTGGGAATTCGAAAAGTGCAATGTTTACACCTCCCCTTTTTCGCAAAGACCGACTCTGGTCTTTAGTTGATTAATTAATTAATTAGTTAATTTAAAAAATTTTGAATGCTTTGAACTTTTACCATATGATATGGCCAGTATATAGCTTGTACCTCCCTTCCTTGGCACAAGACCGTCTCTGGTCTGTGAAAGATAGGGTGAGGGTGCCTTACCTCGAGGCTGTTTACTTATCCGATGGCATATCTGCATCCTCGAGCCACTTGTCGGTGAGTTCCGAGGTGACCGGTGACGTGATGACACATCCGTCCGAGTCCAGGAGAAGTCCGTTTGGAGCTCGCGCGAATTCGTCTGTCCTGAGAAGGTCGATGTAGCGAACGTCTACGATGGGACTGTCCTTAACTACCTCGCTCAGATACGTTTTCCAGGAACATGACCTGATTAAGGATAGAATGTCACCAATAATGATGAGGCCATCTTTGGCCCTTGATAGCGCGACAGTAATGCGCTGCTCGTCGAGAAAGAAGCGCATCGTATCGTCGCTAGCCTGGTCAGAGATAACTCTAGTTGTGACCAGGATCACCACCGCAGCTTCTTTTCCTTGGAAGCCGTCAATTGTGTGAACGGAGATGTTGGATTCTTCCAATATGTTTCGCAGAGCATCCCGCGTCGCGGAGTAGAAGCAGAGTACTACGATATTCTTGGGGGATAGCGTCTGCAATAACTTAGTTGTAATAGCCTGTGCGGCTAATTCTTGTAACGCGTTATGGCGTGACATGAGGAAATTCATGTCGTCAGCTCCTTCAAGATGCAGAACCAAGATTGGTACATGCTGAATAGGAAGTGGTAATGTGGAGGTGATCATTTTTGGCCGTTCGCCGCTCTCAATCGCCGCGACGAGTGTGTTCTCATATGACATGCTCGAGAGACACCGGGTGAGAATTGGGTGTGAGCGGTAGTTCATGTCCAGCGAAATGATGGGAATAGTTTGCCTTCTCATTATCGTTTGAATCGCACCCATGAAGCCATATGGAACGAGGTTGTCAAGGATGCTAGCCTTGTAGGCCGGCAGTTGCTTCGCATCCCCGGTCAGAAACAGTTGTTGGAGCTCAGGAAGTGAAGAAGCAAGGCCATACAACTGAGCATCGGGCACGAGACCAGCGTCATCTATAATGCAGTGTGTGATGAAGGGCCATAATACACGATGAAGATTTTCTGCCATCGCAATGGTCATAACAAAGACCTTGTACTGCCCAATGGATAGTACCAGTTTTAAGGCTTGATATTCGCGATCGGGGCGGCCATCATGGCTCAGTCGACGGGCAATATACCGTCGAGCGAAGTGGAGATCCGTGTGACTCGTAATGAGGTTTTGTTGAACGGCTTCGTCAAGGATCTCAGGCAACCGATACTGATCTCTCGTGGCCGGGCCTTCCGCGTATCGTTTCTCTGCCGTTAGCGACTGCATGAATAGGAGCGTATGTCGCGATAGGCCTGGCTGAATGGTCAAGATGGCGTCAGCTAAATTAGCAACTGCAGCATTAGTGGCTGCAGTGACTAGCATGGCACCAGATGTAGGTAATTTCTGCAAACGTTCTTTGACATAAACAGCAATAACAAAGGTTTTACCGGTACCAGCCGGAGCTTGTTGAAATAATATAGTGGTGTTGCCATTTAGGCATCGAAGAACACGTTGTTGACATGTGTTCAGCGTTGTGGTGACGAGGCTACTGTCGTCTTCTATCAGTGCGACAGGTTCACCCATCCCCAGTAATGCCCTCACGATGGTATCCTTGGGTTGAGGGTCGGAGGTAATAACCGAATAGGAGAGGTCACGGGCTTGGAATTGGGCAATTCGGAACTCAAGACCTGTCCTAGCAACATCTGGGATGATATAGAGGGGTTGTCGTTGCTCGGTTATCCACGGCGCCCGATCTAATAGGTCGGTTAATGCCTCTTCTGCGACGTATATGTCGGCGACAATGTTGCCGAATTCGTCGATCTTGACTGATTGGATGACACCAGAGGTGCCTCTAGATTGTTCTGTTTCTGTTCCGGGTTGATCTTCCGTCATTTCAGGGTAGGGAATAATCAGCATTTTTGTGTCCTCTTCCCAAAATTTGACTCGCATTGCTAGAATAGTAGTGTTGGTTATGGTAGAGTGGAATATACGAATGCCTTGCGGAATAAGAGAGTACGATCTATCATTAAATGCGGTGCGTTCCATAGCAATTTTAACTCGGTACCTGGCAAGTAATGCCGCTGCAAGAAGTGCATCTTCATATTGGAATGCAATCTGTCGGACGGAAGCAGGCGCAGTTGCTCCGATGGGTTGAAAGGGGTCGATCTGTAGGGCGAGCTCATTGGGGTCCATCCGTCGTACCACTGTAAGGGCGGCTTCGGAGTCAGGAACCGTGACGCGATGGAGTCGTGGTTCGGTTCTGTATCCACGAGGAAGAACAAATGTTCTGGCTACTTGAGATCCGACGGGTATAATTGTTTGAATAGCAGTAATGAGGGTGCCATCTGGTGGCGTATTGTGTAAGCTCTCATCAATCTGATGGTCAGCAGCGGCAGTAAGTTTAGGAACATACCTACCGATGTAATAGAGCTGTGTCCGCGCGGGTCTGCGTGCTGATGTTGAAGTAGAGGTATGATTGATGGCGCAAATAGTGTGCTGCACCTTGAGTGACGTGGGACAATGTTGCAGTGTTACGCCTAGTGCATGAGAAACGATTCTTTCGCTGACAAGTTGGTTCGAGATGGGGGCCGAGCCGTATGCTTGCCATGGAAGTAAATCAGTGCCTCTCATTACTCGACGATATGCGTAAACGAAGTACTGGTCTAGAGTGAACATCTGCTCTCGGCGATATCCAGTTTGAATGATGTGTCCTTGATCATCTACAAATTGAGAAGTTTGATTGATCGAGAGGATGGCAGGTGCTGTACGCATATTGTCATCCGTTTGGTCTGGTGCGAGTAGAAGAGTAGTGCGGGCACGCAAAATTTGGGACACCACGTAGACCACTGGGTCGTTGAAAGTAATGAGTTCTGAGAATTCAAGATTGTGTGATGATTGTTGTGATGAGCCAGCAGTATTACGAGTACGACGTGGAGAGTTTTGTGATTGAGATGAGAAATGAGGCGGCCATATTAGGCCATTAGAGCTTGCGGGCGTCGCCGACGGGTTCTCACGGCGTGATCCTCGCGCCGGGCGACGTGTGCCGCTGGCGTTCTGTCGTGGAGCTGATCCACGTGCGGTCCGTGAAACGGTCGACCAATCAGAAGGTTGTTGCATCCTTGCAGCCTGAAAATCATAACACGAGATTACCTAGGTCTCAGATTATACCTGTGTTGTAATGGGGTCTGTTGGTCTACTGGCATTGGAGATGGTTCATCTGAGTAGCCTGGGAGATTTATTTGTTCCTCTGCATGTGCATCTCTTAAGTTGCTATGTTCCTCTTCAGTGATGGCGGGCAGGGTGCGAGCAAGACCCTCAAGATTAAGATATTTCTTAATTTGATTGAGATGTACCCTAAACGGATTCGCATGTGGCGTAGAGCAATTGACAATAATGGCATGAGGAACTGTTATGTCAATTATTCGGTAGACTCCAGTCCACGGAAGATGAAATTTTTGGAATCACCGGGTTTCACTACGTCGCGCCGTAACAGAACGCAATCTCCTACTCTGAGCGGCGTGTCTTGAGCATTGGCGTCATATGCTAATTTCATTCTCTCCTGTGCCTTCTTATTGTAATCATAAGCGATATTCCAAGCTCTTCGCAGAGATGTGATCAAGTTAGATCGGAACTCCGCAACATCCGTATCAGTGTTGATGTCTTGAATGGAGGGTTTGAACATACTTTCTATTGTAAAACAAGGGTCGCGTCCGAACATGAGAAAGAATGGGCTTTCTCCTGTCATCTCGTTCATTGACGTATTGTAGCAGAACGCCATGAAAGGAAGAAACTCATCGAAATCACTGACTTCGTGTGAAATATATTTGGATAGCATATTCTGAAATGTTCTAAAGGATCGTTCTACTGCACCGTTGCCAGCTGAGTGATAAGGGGTGGAGTATCGTTTGTTAATATATAAAAGATTGCAAAATTCTCCGAAAAATCATGACGTAAAAGACGTAGCATTATCTGTGGTGAGCTGATGGGGCGAACCATAAATTAAGACACAATTATGCAATAAAGCCTTTACTAGAGTTGTAGCTCGCGTGTCCGGCACGGGTACGCTTATGACGTATTTACTAAATAGGCAAATTATATTTAGTATGTATTTGTTATCATTCGCAGTAGTCCTGAATGGTCCACACAAATCTAAACCGATGTTACTCATGATAGCCATACTTGTAACAGGGTTTAGCGGAACTTTAGGATGGATCTTGGGATCATGTCGCGTCTGACACGTAGGACAGCTTCTAGTCCAGCGATATAAATCTGAATATTTGGTATCCCAATAGTAATTCTGTGTCTTCCGAAATACCTTCTTGAAGTTAAGGTGACCTCCAGCTAAAGGGGATAAATGAAAATAATCAAAAATCATGGGTCGTATGGCAACCGGTATGACTAAGGGATATTCTTGTCTCGTTCGGTGCTTATCATTAGGAAGATGAAATCGTAGGCAACCGTTAGCATCTAATGAATATTTCTTAGCGTTATGAACGAATTTCTCAATTTGCTTAATATCATCAAGCTTTGGGATCGTTCCATCGGTTAAAAATCGTATGATAGGTCGCAGTTGAGAGTCCGCACGCTGTTCCTTAACAATATCGATGAGATATTTACTGCCAGCCTTATTGAATACTGCGATCTTATTGCTGGGTGTTAACGCCATGATTGATCGTACATTATCCACGTTCAAGCAGACAGGGAATTCTACAATGTCTTCAAGCTCGGGAGCTGTTTGTGATTGGGTACACTTATCTTCGTCGATTTGAGATAGAGCATCCGCTACTCGGTTTTGTTCTCCTTTAATAAACTGGATAGAGACGTTATAATTTTGAAGTTCAATGATCCATCTCGCCAAGTTGGGGTGCGCAGAGGGTTTGCTCAAGACATAAGACAGCGGTTTGTGGTCACAGTGAACTATGCATTTCGACATGAAAATATAAGGTCGGAAGCATCGAAGGGAGTATACAATAGCTGCTAATTCAGACTGTATTATGGGCCATCTCCTTTCGCTTTCTGATAGTGTGCGACTGCAATACGTAATAGCAGAATATTGAGTAGTTGAGCCATCAACTAACTGCATCAGTGCTCCCGCTATTGCCACTGTCGAACTATCTGTGAATATATGGAAGTCCTTGTCGTAGTTGGGAAACGTTAAGACGGGTTCTTGAAGCAGATGTGTCTTGATGGTCTCGAACGCTTCTTGTTGTTGAGGTCCCCAGTGAAATCGTTGATTTTTCCTTGTGAGTTCACTAATTGGTGATGCCATCTTGGCAAAGGCAGGTATAAACCGCCGATAAAACCCAGCTAACCCGTAGAATCGTCGTGCTTCAGCTAATGATTTGGGAGGATTAAGATTTCTGATGATATCTAAATTTGCCGCACCAGGCGAATAACCTTGCTTATGAACCGTGTGGCCTAAGAAGGAGACTGACTTCCTAGCTAGCTTACACTTCTTTGGAGATAAGCGCAGGTTGAACTGGCGTAGCCGTTGAAATACTTTCTCTAGCATATGCAAATGATCACCAAAGTCAGAAATTTCTGGTGTTCTTATATAAGTTAATGGGTTGATTAGTTGGGTTGGAAATGAGTATCCGAACGTCACCTGAAATGGGTCTGATAATACCAGGAGTTATTGCTAGGTCATATAACCGTGGATCAATGGTCTTAATCAGAAATCCATCCGCACGCTGGGATACATTTCCATCGATGATGCAGTTTACGAACATTTCAGTGTTGGGAGGTATCGTCGTATTGCTACTCAGTTGAACAGGTCTATTGGTTAGTTTTACTGTTCGCGGATCACCCAATCGAAGGCGGGTTCCTCCTATCGTAAGTAATCCATTGTTGATATCGATTGCAAAGGGTGGAAAGTGCCCCATAATATCACAACCTATTATAACGTCATACGACGTCTTTCGAATATACGAATTATCAGTGAAGTACAGATTACCTTGAATTGTAATGTTGGCTATCGTGAAGTTTACTTTGGCAAAGCCCTTGATATTCAGTGTATGCCCCGAGACACCTATCGCATCGCTCACGTCAGGAGTCATTGATACGCCGAGAATATCAATGCAGTCAGAGGAGGTTAGCGTCAATGCTGATCCTGTATCTATCAGGAAGCTGCAGTATATTTGATTCAATTCCCCGCAAATTTGCGCACTGAACGTATTACCTAGACTAGCTACGTCTGATATGGGCTCAGGGATGGATATGCGCGGTGACCAAAAGTTTTGTTTTGAGCGCTTGTCCTGAGAAGTAAAAGATGTTGATTCTATTGCTGCACCAGCAGTTTGTATGACGATGTCAATGTTGGTTCCGGCGGAGTCGCTCTGCCCATGTTGTTCGCGACGCAAAACTTGCCAAGTTTTGAGAAGGTTAGGAACTATCAATCGCGCGAATGCTTTACTTAATGGTAATTATGAAGGAAACTGTAGATATCCAGACATTCAAACATTGTGAATACTCTGAGTTGGTCAAGTATTGATCCTTGAACGGCAGAACGTTCCTCACCATGCGTTGTTATTCGCGACATGTGCTCGTTAATCGTTTGTTCGATACTCATATAGTGCGCGGCCGCAGTCAGATGAACGGATGGGAAACACTCAGTTAAGTTGCTAATTAACATATGATGGAAGGTTGTAGTTGGAATATTGGGTAAGACTTGATGAGATTGTCAAAGTGAGAAGGCGCTATTACTGATTGATGAAATCTGAGAGTTAGGTATCATAGTTGTGGTGCCAATCAATTGGTCTACTTGGTAAAGATTACCTAGTATTTGAACTGGAACGTAGCGTGAAAGGCTACACGGAATTGTTTTAGAGAATTGAGATACGATCATCGTAGTTGGATCTATGAATCCTTGAATGGTGTGATAGGATACTCGCACCTCGATGGGCGGAAATTCGTAGCACGTGTCATTATCAATGGCAGATTTAGAAATGAAAGAGAAGTTCGTTACTGGAAGACAAGGCCAGACTTCTAAGATCGTGGATGCAAGTCTTGCATGAATGTGCGTTTCATTAAGAATAGCGCGGGCTGCTAACGTAGGGTTTTGAGCAAGTAGTACTCGCAATTGTTTAGCCATGTTATTCATCATTTCGCAAATATGCATTACGTGTTGTCGGAAGGATATCTTCATAGACTGGGTTACGGTTAACTCAAGGGCTTGGAGTTGTGATGCCAGTTGATTAGTCGTGACTGATCCGCTGAGAGTGAACGGAGAAATTGACCTCTTCATTCGGTCACTACGCACGAGGAATTCAGTCCAAGGGATAGCGTATGCCTGATCACTTATTAATAAATCGATACCACAATCATGAATGACGTTCTCTTGATTAGTGAAAGACAGAGCAAATTCTTTAGACTGGGCAATCTATACGTTGTCAGTCTTATGTCCAGCCCAAGTGTTGACCTTGATTAATTGGCATTGTTGTTGTTTGAGAGGAGTCCATATAAGGAGCGAATTATCATTAAGAGCACAGTTACCTTCCTCATATTTACAACCATTCATATCTCCAACTGATGTAAAGAGTTCTTCGTTGTGAAACTTTGATGATACTATTGTTCCAATAAGAAAGCAATTAGTTGCCTCTACTTTTCTCTCACTGAAACTCACTATCAACGGATATGGAAATTGGAAGTGGACATCATTGTCCGTCTGTAGTATTTCTCCTTTAAGAATCAATTCACCATAGTTGCACCGTTTGTGTCTGATCATCATATCACACTCTGATGAGAAACAGGCATATGCGTCACTTCTGTTCAAGTGAATTTATCGTTGAATAAATTAGTGTCATAATGGATCGTTTGCTTGATTGTACGACAACGAGATGCATTGGTATGATATCTTAAGGTATTAGGTCGGTATATTGTGAAAGAGACATCGTTTATCTGAGAGTGATCTGAATAGTTAACTTGAGGACATGGCATGGGGTCAGGTATCTGCCAGAACATTCTGGATTTATCAATTTGGCATAGCAATGGCACTTGTGGTTCCTTCATAGGATAATTTATAACAGTCTCAATAGAGATTGGATGAGACTGAAAGAAAGCTAGTAGAAGAATGATGCAGAGATATCGCATGGTATGTCTGAGAGAGACATGATTGTGCATAATTGAGCGTGGTGAAGTGGCAGGTAAAGGAGCAGACAGTTTAGATTGTGCTCGTGGTTTAGATAGAGTCAGATGAGTTAGCGTTGGAGAAGTCAATGTTGAGACAGGATAGCGCGTATCTGCAACGTCATGACTCACATCAGGATATGCCAGCTTAGCTAATCTCTGATTCTGATCCAGCAATTTGGTAACTTTATTCTCCGAGGCGCGCAATTGCTCCTGCAGCTGTGAGATCACATTATCATTTATTGAGTTAACGACATCATTCGTAAAAGACATTCCACTAACGTAGTTGACATCTCGTCACCACCTAGCGTCAGACTGACCTCGACCTACATTGCGAGTATGATCAATACGAGTAGATGTCTTAGTGTAGGCTTGTTGATGAACGGGAGGCCTAGCAGGAGATAAGTCAGCCGGGGGAATTCTCCGGTAACAATTATATGCTAAGTGTCTAACTTTCCTACAATAGGTACAATATGGCCTAGTGTCGTAATTTCTTTCGTATCTTTGTAACTGTCTCCTGATCCTGGCGTCATAATATGAACGGGTTGGGTTACTTGCCCTGTTGTCATATTCCTTCGGATATCGATCCTGTCCATGAATACCATTCCTATCTGGGCCGTAGTACCTGTTCGAGTAAAAGTTCTCACGCCTCAAGTGATCACGATTATCACAATAGTCCCTTCCTAATGCTCGCGATGGTCGATCATCAAGCTTCGGTGTTGTTGGTCTGCAGTTACCAGCCGACGCTATTGCGTCGTTCATCATGTCGAGTCTTAGCAAGGGCCATCATTTCCTTTAAAGACTCGGTTATCTCACTCAACTGTTGTATGGATGAAGACAGACCAGGGCTCATTTCAGTCGTCATGATGGGATTTCCAGTTGAAGGGTTAATAGCAGCTGCAGCAGACCTAGCATGTAACAAGTTTTCAATGTGTAGGGCCTTCATGTGGGCCTCCTCAAAGGAAGTAGGCTCGGATGCTTTGACATGAAAAAAAATATCAGGAAGTAGCCTATCCAAGAAGTGGTCCATAAGACGGTCCTTAAATGTTTACTCGCTTAAGCCAACGGTGGCAGCCCTAACCGCTTGCCTTAATCGCTCTGTGAACGCATTAACGCTCTCGCCTTGCTACTGTTTGCACATTAATAGATTTTGCCGAGCAATGTTGCGCATTTTTGGTGACTCAAAGAGATCTCTCAGCTTCTGAATAACAAGATTGAAATCATTTTTGGTTGCGACGTCAAAAGTTTCATATTCCTCACAAGGTGAGCCATCCAAAAAGAATTTGATCTTTTGCGCTTTCTGAGTTATTGTCCATGGCACAGTCTGTGCATCAGCGTAATCATTAAATTTTCTAAGCCACAAAGAAAATGGCATAGCACCTTCACTTGTAAAGGCAGAAATTCGGAGGGTTCCATCTTGGAAGCTTGAAGACAGTATTAACAGCTGTATGAGTCAAGACGCTATCATTAGGAGAAGAGTCGCTGCTCAGATCATCATTATCAGACAAAATTACTTCAAATGGATCAGACTTGATGCGCAATGTTTCATTAATCTTATCAATCTTTTCAGATATTAGTTTGAACGCATCGTTAATTTCTTTACATCATCTACCATTAATATTACGTTGATTAGTTTGGTAGCGCGAAATTGACCTAATTCACTACTTGTTCAAATGTTTGTAATTTGGATATGAGATTATGAAATACTTCTCGAGTAATTATTTGTTCGTCATTATCTAATTTAATGTTGAATAATGTTGAAAGTTGAAGTTGAAAGATCATACAAAGTTGAAAGACTTACTACTGAGGTTGGCTGGTTCGCTTGAATGCGCACACACAGTACTGACTTGACAGTAGTGTTTCAAGAGATAGTATTGGCTCGATATTGATGCTGTAATGAATGGTCAGATTATAATACGACGCTTACTACGGAAACAATTACAATACTGTTAATGCCTGTGAGCTTTGAAACGTGACCGAAACTGCAGATCAATTAACTGATTCAAAGAACTTAAAATTAGGCATTTGAAAAGCATATGAACGTAAACGATACAAAAATGAACTAAAGTTGACATTTTCGGAAATGAGTTCGATAAAATGAACTTTCGAAAACGAGAGAATGACGTAAAACTCACAGCAAACAAAACGATACTCGACAGTAGGTAACTCCTTGCAAATATTCAGTGCTTCAGAACGATGATAATGTCTGATTGATGGTAATAGTACGAATATCTGAAATTTGACAAATGTAACACAATAATTTTGGATTAGTTAAGAATTTGTAATGTCGTGGAAGCTGTAGACTATTAATATATTAAATAATGATTTATTGTCGGTGGATATAGTTAATACAATATCAGTAATACATAAAATCCCAAACTTGAGAAACACTCAACATATAATTTCACGGAATAATCAATTTATAATGAAGGATCACAGTTGAAATATTGAATTGATAATTATCGGCCCAGACGTGGGGTAATACGAGTGTCGAAGATACGTACGGATTTATGAAATGACTGATTGACTCCTTGACTTTGCCTCTGCCGTAGCCTTCTTTTATACGCCTTGTTTTCCATTGCTTTCTCACATTCCTGTAAGATAATATTCGTAGATAACATTCTTTGTTACATTTTCTCAGCTTTCATACAGTGCCTTTGTTTTGGTTATTAGCATGCATTTTATCTAAATATGCAACAAATATGTTGCATTTCTCATATGTGCATCTTTCATATCTTGATTTACATATTTCATCCAAATGATGTTTTGAAAATTTTGAAAGTGCAATGTTTACACTATAGAGCAATCAATACGTTCATATTAGCAATAGGCAGATTTCAATCTTCGAGCTAACCGTCTTCTCAGGTTTGCCCGAAAACATGCGAATTTCTTTTCACCGTTCGATCCAGCAGAACCTCTAGAATCAGAATATTAAAAATTTTACCGAGCAATTTAGCCTTGTTGAGGAGATATAGGCATTTTATTAGTACTATCTCGGATGCCACCTTCAAGGCTACCGTCTTCTCAAGTTTGCCCAGTAACATGTGAATTTTTTTGCATCACTTGATCCAGCTGGATCTCCTCATTCAGAGTAACATATATTATGTCGAGCGACTTTGCTTTCCTGAGGAGCTATAGCCATTTACTTAGATCTATCGCAATTCGATAGCGCAGTTGCGCTCATTCATACAAATTGATCACTATAGTTAAGAATTTGTATTGTCGTGGAAGCTGTAGACTATTAATATATTAAATAATGATTTATTGTCGGTGGATATAGTTAATACAATATCAGTAATACATAAAATCCCAAACTTGAGAAACACTCAACATATAATTTCACGGAATAATCAATTTATA
>JAPYMA010000346.1:0-92979 GCA_035041965.1 Anisakis pegreffii | reverse complement strand
AACTCAAAACAATAAGTATTATTTCAAATACACTAAAGAGAATGATGAATGGAATGATCACGAGATAATAATAATACTTAACAGAATGCCACAATAATAAGAATCTCAGCTAAGCGTAAACAGCACCAACAATATCAACTCAGCCATCAACATTCCATCACCATGAACAATCAATATGATTTATCAAAAGAACACATCCCAGTCACACCATTTTAAATCCAAATGCCTCGATAAACTGAATGTTAAAATCCTCGAAGTCACCGGCTAAAGGTTCGTTCTTGAACGTATCACATCTCTGCGATCTGCCGTAATTCAGATCTGCATCCAGCCATATTCCGTAATGTCCTCTTCCCGCACCCATTATCAATGAATCCTTATTCGCTTTCACAAAGTACTGATTATCTCCACTCCATTTAAACGACTTTAACTCTCTGCAACAACAAAATCAATACTTTATAAAGCAGTAACAATAACAATAAATGAAAACCACCAACTTCTCATCAGAATGTGTATTGCTAACGAATTTGAATAATAAACTCGAATCTCCAGTTCCAAAGAAGTGTTCCGACGGTCTAATCGCACTACTCGCAATACCACCAAATACATGATCTTGACAGTCACGAATAATTAATAATATCGGCGACATATCCTCATCCCATTCCATCATCTTTCTTTAATTTTCATCTTTTTTATTTGATTGATCAACATCAAAATAAAGATGAAGTATGTACCTATAAAAAGTATGCAATGAGAATCCGTGTTTCTCAGAATTATAAATATTGACCCATGGATATCCCTCAGCTCGAGCAGGTAGTATCTGCATGATCTGAAATGCTGAGTATCAGTCTGATTAATGAGGCTAACCGATCACGACGCTAATATCAACAATAATGTACCTCTCTGATCATGTCCTCATCCAGAATCTGTGATTCACTCGCTCCATCTGGTATCGGCATCAGCATCTGGTCGATACAAGATAACGACAACCTTCTGCACATCTCCTCTACAGTCACTATCTCCCATTCTCTGTTCAGACTCCCCTTGCCAAATACTGGTGTTGGTGGTTTCTCTCCTAGATTCAATCAAATTGACTACTGAAGTCATTTTTGGATCAGCAAAAAATAAAACAAATGTGATGATCAATGCCTATACAAAAAGTTAACGTTAAATCAAAAGACAACTGAGTCTGAATAAATTCAAGGACATTTACTAATGATGATAAATAGCACTCTTCATTAACTGAGTTCAGTAATGACAGCATTTGTAGATGACCACCTCCTTCACTCTTCTTGGATGAACCTGACTTACGACCAAACCTCATTTCATTTCAATGCGAGTGCAGATCACACAATGAATATATATATATATATATATATATATACAAACCACTGCTTATATCAGCGAGTTTCTTAAGTGAAGATGGTGTCGAGAATGCTCGCTGACGCAATTTCTTGAACGACTTGTGTAGAGAACGTTTACGTGACTTATGACTAGCCTCATCATATCGATCAACCGACCCCGTGTACCGTTCAACTTCCCTTTTCTGTTTCACCTCATCGACATTCTCATTGATGACCGAGCCGTGCTCACTCGATCCGTTCGATCTATTCCTCAACGATGATCCCTCGTCATGTCTCTTGTCAGGAGTTGCTCGACTCTTCGCACGTTGTTCAGCAATAAAAGCAGTTAATTGAGTTGCGTTCGTAATCGTGATGTGATTATCGAATTGTGGGCACAGAGTATGCAGTATTGGAGGAGGGTAGAATTTAGAAGAGTTGCATGACTTTGACCGATACATATTATAATTCATTCATGTGCAAGTATATTACTCACACCATCAATCAATGTCTTTGTCAATCAATCAATTATTATGATCCTAAATTCAATCATTTTTTGCGTATTCCACAAATTACACAACACAAACAATGACATCTTTCAATGGAAAAATGCGAGAGAGAGAACACTTTAGTGAGCGAATCAGACTGGCAGAGCTAAAAAACGGTTTCATGGGTGAATCAATGCATAAAAAAGATCAAGATTCACTCTTGAAGAATACGATATCTAATTTTCTACTCACAAGTGATCTAAAATATACGTTTCGCCAAGCAATCAAATACTAATATTGTATTGTATCACTAATTTGTACAAAACAATCATTTTGTAACACGTTATCAATCGATTACTCATTCTTTAAAGCAGTTTTGAAGATGAAACTTCTTATGCTATTATTAGTTTTAGTCATCACTGCTACTGTAATTATAGTCGGGGCATTTAACTGAATCAGAACAAACCATTAAATGTTAGTGAGGATTTAATATGTGTCCATATTATAATTATAGTAATAGAACATATAAGAAGGGAACTGCAAACTGAATCAGAAGGGAACTTTTTGATTGATAATGGTAATAAAGAGGAGAGGAGAGAGGGAATTTATTGGAACGAATGGTGATGGTGAGAATATTATGGGAATTTAAGAGAACAGAATTTCAAGAAAATATGAATTAAAGAAAAAGGACAAATGTTGTAAAAGATGCGTTCATACTGAATGATAATAACCACTCATAATTTGTTGCATAATATTCACACTCCATTACAGTAATATATTCATCTCAAATAATGACAATACAGATCAACACCACTCTTTCGTCAACACACAATATAATAACAATATAATTAAGAAACAGACTGCAACGAAGTGATATCACGAATACTTCGAATCTACCAACGATCAACTATTATAACTATTACACTAATAATAACACTCAACAAAAATAACTGACTAATCAAACAAGTTGTTCACATGAAAGCATCGTGAAATGCGCAAAATCAATGCGATCAATCAAATTTTTCATTCGTTTATTCAAGTGATTTTCAATGAATACTTCTTTCTTGACAACAAAACAAACAATAAAAAGCACCAACCCACAAGTTTTTCATCTGCATCCGAATCGAGCACAATAAATCCATTTCCATGACCGAGTGAATATGCCAATTCGATGGCATCATCATGCTCTTTCGATTGACAGTATTCCTCCTTCGGAATCGCTATCGACGACGTCACTTTACTCTCCTCCTGATAACAATGATAACCACAATAATAACAATAACAACAACAACAATAATTATGCCAACCTGTCCATATTTGTCGGGAGTCCACTGCAAAAGGAACTGATAGATAGCGTTCGCCTTATTGCGTGGAATCGCGAACCAGAATTCACGTCGTGTTAATCTGGTGTTATTCAGATTATCATTCGAACTCGAACGTGACCCTATCGAGAAAGCACCTTTCAATGCAACACAGTGTCAATAAACATGCATCTCTAACAAATTACTATGAACGAACATTTAGAATGTCTCTTCTTTTTATTGAGTTTGACGATCATGTAATAGGGCAGCTGTGAGGTGATATATTGCTGTGAATAGTTATTGGATGCTTCTGGTTTACTTATCATCTCATTGACCGGTTTGAATAATTCGGGCATATCACTCCAACTTGTGGCACAAGCGAACCTTCAACAATAACACCACTTTGAAATGGACGCGCAAGTCAGCAGATCAGTATCAATATCAATCAACAGCTCACGTCGTCAAATTCGAATCGCCCCTCAAAAAACTCTCTCTCGCCAACTGCGTCTTTTGTTTCAACGCTTCCAACGTTGCTAAACTCTGTTCACGTCTCAAAGATGCCTCGTTTCGCACCTCCTTAAACATCACACCGCTCAATCAAACATAACCATACAAAGCCATTCACATCAATAATTTTATTGAATACACTATGTTGTTGACTCATATCGTCCGCATTCGTCTGCAAACCCTCCAGCAAACCACTTCCTACTGCTACAATCCCTTGTGGCAATGAAGTCATCACATCGACTCCTTTCGCCGCCATCTTTGCACTCGTTTCAATACCCGATTGTAACGTATCTGCAGTTTTCAATATGTATCACAAATCCACAATTATCATTTTAATTAATAAACAACCTGCTGCAGACTTAGTATGAGTTACGACCCCATGCGCTACACTCTTCGTGCCACTCATCGCAGTTTGGGTCACCTTTCCAGCACTTGATGCCACCGAGCCCCTTATACTTTGAGCACGAGCACTTAAACTCAATTTTTTGAAGAGCGATTGAATTTGCAAATATAATACTAATTTATATAATACAGATAATTTTAGAGGAATATTGAAATGAAAAGTGCAAATTTAAAAGACTGTTTAATTAGTGGCTAGGTGAGAGGGATAAGAAAGCATCGCAGTAAGGTGAGGTGCATATAAATGTGATATAATGAAAGGTGCAAGCAATAAAAGCAGCCACCTGAGTTTTCGGCCTAGTCTTGATAAGGAGCTAGAGGAGGAGTACGAAACGGAATGAGACGAGTGACGAGATAATACAGAGCAATCACTATTATTACTATTGCTATTATTGGAATTAACGGGTTGATTTGAGTCTAATTCAGAATGAGTTCTACGTCTGTTTGTTGTTCGATGGAAATCTTCATTTTGTTGAGGTGAGTAATGCATTGGTAAAACATCTCTGAAATTAACTTGATTATCTCTTAACTATCAACATTACCATTTCTCGGCTTTCATCATGCAACAGTTCTTTAATGCACTCACTACCACCTCACAATCACAATCTTTGACTCAACATCGGCTCGATGGCCACCAATCAAAATAAATTGGCCGTGACAACCGACCTTATCGTGGAAAGAGATATTACCGTTACCGAAAGCAAACGCAACATTCGTAAAGAGTTGTAAAGCAGCAAAGCAATATTCGGGTAAGCAGTAAGCATTCACATCTGTAATAAAAACGCACTCGTTCTGGTCACTTTCACAAGCTTTCATTACTTCAGTTTCAGTTTCCGACAGCGATCTGTATTGTTGAGCGATGGTCGATGGGTGTTGACAGGAATAGATATCAGTTCTCCTCTCAGCGCTACTCTTATCCACATCCTTATCACTGAGATCCTCCTTATCAGCGACCGACAATTTATGTCCACTTTCCTCCACAATTTGTGGTAATCCCCCAGCCTCGGATTCAATTAATCCCGTCGTTGATGCACCGCTATCCTGAATATCTCTTTTCTATAAAACCTTAACTGTTCCCAAAAACACTGACTGTTCATCGTTTTCATCAACAAGTATCACCTGAGAGGGCGGTGGTGTTCTCAGGTGATCAGGATCATAGATGATATCAGTGCTATCGGCTGTTTCTTGAGTGAGTGCCTCAATATCCTTATAGACAGCCACAGACATAATGTCATCCATGCTGCAACATACAACAATAACAAACCCATAAACAACAACTACTCAATAATAATAACCACACTGACTGTGCCATCACCATGTACAGTTCATGTCCGTTCTCAATAACAAGCGGATGAGTCACATCTGGGTCGAACATCAATGCATTCGGTGTTATCAACAATGTACCGCTCACCGTTCCATCCATCTCGGTCACTTGTTTCACCTTTACGAATTTATTCATTTCATATCACATCATACAATAAAACAGATGCAATAACAACCTTAATCTTCAAAAACTTTTGCACGCCATCTTCATCATCGTTTACGTCATACAAATCACATTTCGAGGTATTATTCACATTTGCTGGTGATGGTAATGATCGTTGTTGTATTAATACTGCTGATCCCGGTCCCATTCTTATCCCATCCGAATCTCAATTACAACTATTGATAATAAATATGCTCAAGAAAGAAAGGCCATCACAAATAGATAGTTATTCAAACCGGTGAGAGTGTGGTGTTGACTATTCGAGGTAGAAATAATACTGTCACCAATAATATTTGTTGATGATGTAATAGTAACCGCTTGATCTTTTGATGGACTCATTGGTACTTGAAGAATCTGACCTGGGAACACCTTAAATTATAACAATAATCTGCGTTGTTGTTATTGCAATAGTGTGTATCAATCATAATAATAACAGCAATAACAATAATGCTAATATTGAATCACCATTCTCGTAGTCATTTTATTGATTTTCATCAATTCGCCCACAGTACAATCATGAAATGCAGCGATCCGTTCAACTGAATCGCAGTCTTTTACTACATATTCCATCTTTAATATGTATCATTATATATAACACATAAAACAAATGCTGGTTAACACGATTACGATTCATATTCATAAACTATCAACATTATTTTTACCATCATTTTCATCTTAATCAATATCGATATATATATATATATATATTTATTTATTCATTGATAAAAACGTACAATTACAAATCCAAACACATCAATAACACATTTAGTGCCGGTCTGCGATTTATATATATATTCTTTATGGATTATATATATAGTCGGGAACGCATGATAGCATGTTAAAGGATTAGATAGCATGATCAATGTTAGAGAGGATGTTCATAGACCAAAGATACACCGCATTTAACAGGGAGCTGCCAGAGATTCAGAGAATCATTACTTGGATGTAAATACATCTGGATATAGTCAGATAGGACTGGATTTATTTACATTTGAAGAGTTGAACATTGTGGTGACTAAAGCAGATACAAAGAATTTGATCAAAGAGCACGGATTTAGAGAGATTACACGCAAAAGATATTGAAATAGACAACAACAATCAAAATAATAAGTTGGTCACCTTCAACCAAAATATGAATATCAGCATAGTTTGTTTGATATGAGGTAACCATATAACCGTCTGAGACTCACAGTATATCCCTCCGCATAGACGCATCCGAGGAGTGATCTTGCCTGGAGGCTGGAAAAAAGAGGAAAGTGGGAATCAAAAAGAGGGGGAAGGAAGTGGGAAACAGAAGGGGAAAAGGACGGAACTAAGGTTTGCACGGGATCTCGGGACTTCAACTCTGATCACGATTCCGGGATTTAAGTTTTGAAAAATCCCGGGATCTTGGGATTTGATAAAACAGGTCAATTTGTGTGATTTTTGATAGCATGCCCATCTTGAAGCAAACCTTAATTATTCTCATCTCATTCATATGCAGTCATCTTTGCTGTTTGCACTCTATCATTGATGAATAGCTAAGGAAGTAGACGCAAGTTGGACGAATGACATGACCAACGACAGTTCGATGAACTTTTACGTGACATTTCATTGAATATTCAACTGATTATTCTGCTCTTCATTGGTTTACATCACGCTCATCTAGATGCATTTCTATGCATACTAACGGAGATGATCACATTTTCTAATAAGAACCAAGAGCAACAAAGTTCAACGAAATTTTGAGTCGTTTCCTCCAACGCGATTTTTTCGGCTTCAATATTCCATCTCTTAATTCAAATGCATGTTTTAAAGACTGCAAGTCTTTTTACTTCGCTATTTGGAAACACTTTCATCCAATCGAAATGTACATTAATTCTCACTGAGTTCACTCATGGTGAGAACTCACAGTCGAAGTAAGGGAATTTGTTCCATTAGAAAGGATCTTAAGCTTAACTATCAAGTACATTTCCATGATCTCTGATCGAAATTATCAAGCATGTACGTGCTCGATGGTTCGATGAAAATCCATTGCGGATTTTTTTTCACTTTTTAGATAAACTCTAAACTTTAAATTTTTTCAAAATTCAAATGATATAATTTATGCGGTGCATTTCTTTCGTAGAAAATCGAAATTTCCGAAATGGCAGAATTTACCTGACGTTAATACTGCGAAAAAATGGACTTGAAGCACTGTAAATAAATGTTTAAGAATCAAGAATTTCATATTCAGATGCAAGTGTACTGTTATTAGCTTAGACCCGAGACGACAAGATGCTGAGCATAGAAAATGCAGTATGCCCTTGCGGCATGATCATTAGCTACATTATATGAAATATTAATTTGAGTTTGAATAATTTGGTTCCTCGAATTTGTTCAATAATTTATCGCATTAACTCCTTTCTGATTAATAATGAACATATTGGTTCGAAAAAATGTGTTTGAACATGTCCCGCATCGATATTACAAAAATTGTTCGATACCGGGACTATTTAGGGATCAAAAATCGATCCCTGGATCAAAACCCGATCCCAGGATTGGAAAAACGTCGGGATTTTGCAAACCCTAGACGAAACAGAGGGAGGAGGAAGAAAAAATAAACAAAAAAATATCCACTCCAAAATCCAATTGTCTTTTGTGACCAGACCGTTTTGCGCTCCCTTCCCCGGAAAAAATCTAGACCACGTCACTGTTCCTCGGATACTTCACAAACTTCTCTCGTACTGCTTAACAATTGATATATTCCCCTTAATTTACCTATCCCCTTCTCAAGATATATGAGCGTTATGAGATTCATGATATAAGCGTTATGAGATAAAAGAGGAACGAACAAATTAAAAACGAGGATAGACAAAAAATTGAACGAGATAATGGAAGAGGTGCACTGAGCTTCTCTGAAAATAAACACTCATTAATTGATAATTAGTTATTTCCCGTTGAAATCGCATAACTCAGTATGTCGAGTGATACATCTCCAAACAATTCAAATACATTTCATAGACTTTACGACAGATTCGAGAAATTTGGAGGCATTTTGAATATCTTCACACTTTTTGAGTACTCTATACATTCCATGTAAGTGTGCAATTTAGAACGGCGATAGAGGAATGAAATCGCTCGCGATCATGTGACAATATATAATAAATACTCGGTCAATAAATATGATTTTAAATGACTTTAAATGTGCATGTAAACTTGATTTAAATTTTTTATTGAAAATGATTTTAAATCATCTATATTTTATTGAAAATCTTCCACCTCATTTTTTCATACTGCAAACAAAAATTCACGCACACCTCTAAATGCTCAAATTGTGAAGGAAAAGCGCACGAGCAATCCAAAATGAGCATTACAGCAGTTATTTTGATTGAGAGTAATGAACGATCACATGAGGCATACTGCTGTTTGTTATTGCTGTCTTGATAAAAAACAACTGATAACATCCAAATATACTTATCAACTGCACAGTTATGTGCATCAACAATAACAGCAAACGTCGTGGAAATTACAAAAGAACTTTACAAAAGAACTTAATCTCGATTAGAAGAAAACCGATGGACTGAACAAGAATAAGACAACGGGTTAATTTATTGTTAAAAGGAATGTGTAAAAAATTAGACCGTGAGCAACAAATAACAGCAACCTGCAAACAAATAATAACAAATGAATAATAATGATCTCAAGTAGATAAACTGCACCCAATCACAATCACTGATAATTAAGAACCAACTTCAAACACATCAAGAGCGAATGCTCTGCGCCCAATACGATTCAAACAGATTAAGAACGAATGCTCTGCGCCGTACACAAATCAACAACATCATGAACAAATGAATACCGTGCATTATAGATTCATTTCATTCGGTATTAGCATGACTGAGTTGTCAATCGAAATTGAGTGAACAACAGTAAATAGCTGAGTAAACAATTGAGTCGACAAAAAGTATTCAATGATAACAATTAAGAAATCGATAAGAATGCAACTGCTTTGAAAAAAAAAATTGCGAGTAGTGTCAGTACGTTGCTGCCGAAGGTCTCAAAAGTACATAACGGTTTAGAATTATAATCAAGTTCGCACTCAGATCCAACCCTAACCTCAGGTTCACACCCCTTCTCAACCTGAAGCTCAAGCCAGGATCTATTACCGGATCAAAGCAACCCAATTGTTGAACTCTGATCAGCAAGTGTTTCCGGGTTTGTCAAGTCTCATCATTTGAGACCAGAGCAGCAACACGTCACATCACCCTTTGCAATGGACTAATCGCCAAATTCGTTGAAAATGCGTGTCCAATTCAACGCACACGAAAAAACGTCTTGAAACTCTGATCGCGTTCAAGTAAATATAAATTTTATTGCAAATATCACTCAAGAACATCACTAATCGAGAAAATCAGAGATATTTTCACTTCAGCTGAACGTCACTAACTTCTCATTTCGAACAAAATCCAACGACGCATCCAGAAACTCGACTCAAAGAGTAACATATATCCAAAACGATATTTCTCTATTTTCAATCACTTCAACCACTAAATTAATTCGAAAACACTGCAAGTAATAATTCATCGACATAACACCGCTCTGAATATATGAAATGTTCCCAGTTGAAGTACATAGATATGCTTATGAACAAAAACAACTTTTAAGAAAATAAAACATTTTTAATAATGTCAAGCATTCAGTTAAACCCCTTCAACAAGCACGATTCCACACAAACCATCAGGGTTCCATTAAAAACACCAATTTCCAAATCGGTCGATCTAAAATGCTCAAACTGCTTCATAGATTAAAATAAATGTCTAATTAACGTTATAAAACATCAACTATGTTATCATATCGCCATCATTCAAATGCCATTCCCAATTCCTAAATGTTATCAGCAATAAACAATTTGAGAGGGCTAATTATATATCATAGGCTGTTGACGGGGTTTTGTGGAAGAGGAAAATTAGACATTTATTTGAATCAGTGAATGAATTTGAACATTTTGGATTGAATTTGAGGAATGATTCGGGAATTGGTATTTATAAATGGAACTTTGAAGGTTTTTGTGGAATGGGAGGGGAAGGGATTTGGAGGAACTGTGTCAGGTGAGGAAAAGGAGGTGTTCCGCTAGGAAGAGCAGAGAATATGGAAGCGTGAACGTCAGGCGATGGATTCTCCAGAGAGCGTTCAAGACGTGGTCCATACCCCGCCTAGAGATGAAACTAGCACGTATTCATCACGTTTTTACGGTGAAAGTAAATCATTATTATTAGAATATTAACGAAGTGCTGTTATCTATGGCTATTAAAGACAAAATCTATTATTTTTACTCACATGTCATTATTTGATTGTTTATTTTATATGGATGCATTTCGATGAATATTTACAATTCTGTGCACTGTTTACTGTTTTGTACTTGTAGTAATAATAAATATGATTATAATAAATGATAATGGAAATAAATACAATAGTAATATCATAATAACAATAATAATAACAATGGTGAAAATAGTAATAAAGAATAAACATTATTTTAAGTTGTTGCAATTATCTTACGAATAGCAGCATTCTTCGATTATTCAGTTATTTATACGTCCGTTCTTTCAGGTTACTTATCAATAATTATACATGAAGCAAACCCCGTCAACAGCCTATGTGACCAATCAACTGTACTAATAACAGCAATAACGATTAACGCAACACTTCTTTCTGCTACCGTAATCAACACACAGCATCAAACAAATAAATCCCTCCCATAATAATAATTGCAACAATCAGAGAACAGATGCACGCAATACCATAACCAAAGATACCCTCTCTTATTCGTACTCCCTTTAATAATAATGAATTCATTTCATTTGTAATCCACAAATCATAAAACGTATCCTTCAAATGCTTATTTTTATTTATTCACTGCTATTGTACATCTACTGAGGTTTGGGGAGGTTATTTGGACACAGAGCGATTGGTTCGCCGATCGCTTTGTGCAATCGGCAAAAAGTTATCGTTGTAGCGATTATTTAGTGCATTGGTGTTCGGCTGTTTAATTATGCAAATTATTTGTAGCAACGAGCATTTATTGTTAATTGGTTGTAGGATGTTCAATCAAATAATATGCATTAAGAATATGAGTAATTCCGATTCGATATAGAATTTAGGTTTTAATTATATAAAATATAGTCTATTAAATGAGATTACAAAGAATTGTTCGAATAACTGAAATCATATTAGATAGATAAGTGATAACACTCTTTATACAAATCTCCTTCCATTATTAAGTCAATCCTTGAAGGTATATTCAAAACAATTGATGAACATCTTCAAAAGATTCTTATGTCAATGCAAAACCCCTCAAGGAACACATCCCTACAGGTGGTTAAGCATCGATCAAAACGCCGAATTTTTATATTATTATAACAAACACTAACAATGTTAGTGTTTGTGTGCTGTAAGGAAACACAAATTAAAATATCAACTTGTTGAATACAAAAGTATTTTATAATATAAACTTTTGTCGCAAAAAGTTGATAACTTCAGTTGTGCGCACGATATATAACTCCATTCCGATAACACCAAATTGAATGAATCTACCACCAAACTTCAACTATTTATAACAATAATTTCCCGAAGGCTTCAACTCCAAAAAGGCTTCATTATACGGTACATTACACTAATTCAACATTATCACAAAATATACGATCAATGAATCAAAGATCTACTCGTCTCAAAATTCACCAATTGATGAAATTATTTCCTTGTCAACAACTAAGAATATGCCTACCCAACATAACAATAATAACTGCACTAATACTCAACAAGCATACTGTAATCCTCTACGAACGAACAATTACGAAAGGCTTCTTTTGATCTCCGCATGGCTCACATGCCTTCTACAGTACACCTTATTTATATTTATCATATTACAACTAATGTCATATGATATAACAAGTATCTGAATTTATTATGAATCGTACAAAGTATAATATGTGAACTTCAATATCGCATTTGTTATCCACGAAACACAATCAAAACGACAATAATACTTCATATCACGCTAATAATAATCACAATATTACTGAAATATTCAACAACTCATGATCAGAATATCAGAATTAATTACAATTGCTATTATTATTAATGATATTACAAAAATTATTAAACGAGTTTAAAGATGAATTAAAGAACAACTTCAATCGATATGCATCAACACCATTCAAATAATATCTGTATAATCTCTTCTCACGAATGAACCCCAGATTCGTATACAATCGGATCGCGTTCACATTCGTCACCTCCGTCTCGAGCACTACCTTAACACAACAACAACAATACTAGTTCAGTGCTCATAATAACAACCAACCTCATCACATCCCGTCGTCTGCATATTCCTGATGGCTTGTTGTACTAATCGAGTGCCTTAATCATTATCATTATAACACTAACAACAACACAACACAACAACACTAACCTATTCCCAATCTTCGACAAGACTCGTCCACCGCTAACATCGCGATATAACCACGCCTTCGGTTCTGTCTACTTATATCCAACTTGCAAACTATTGCACCCACATACTTCTCGGTCTTTCTATCCAGTGCCTCAAATAACCACTCTGACACAAACAGTCATCAATAAGTCAAAGTTTGAATAGATTAAAGTCTGACCAATAAACACAGACTCGGCCAATTATGAATGAAATAACGATACGTATAAATAGAGTAAGGCTCTGATAGATCCTTCGTTATCAGCTGCATTATATCAGCCATCTGCAATTCACTCTCATAGTTCACAATATCAATACCACTGCCGCTCTCTTCTTCATTTATTCCACTCGAATTTTCCTTATCACGATCTTTTTTCAAATTATCCAGTAACAACAAACACCGTTGCAATCTCGATAATGTATCTTCATACAATGTTCTCTCTTCACTTTTTTGCATTTGTTTCTAAAAATGTTTTCGTATCACAACTGTGCTTATTACCAAGTTCCAACTTATTTAACAACACCAAAAATATGAACGAAACTGAAAAACGTTCGATACGATTCAGCGGTATACACACACCATCAACAGGATAATATTAAGCAGTTTGCTATCATGAAATAAACTTTGATCGGAGACGCCAACTTACAAGAGCTATACAATTCAGAATGATCAGTGGTAATGTTCAGTAGTCATAATTAATATATCTCGACTAACTGAAATTCTCAGAGAAATAATTGGGTGCGCATCATATTGTAGCCGAGATTCAGCATTTTGCAACATGCAATCAACTTTGATCGGAAATGTTAAGGCATATTAAACGGTTTTTGGAATCGAATGTTCAGAAGCAGATAAGTCTTTACGGCTATGATTATATTGATCAACCACGCTCCGTTCAGAATAACGAAACTTTATTCATCTCCAAGTGTTTATTTCTCAAATGAAATCATTATGTCTCATCCTCCAATTAACCAATACAATAACCAAAAACTACAAAAAACAAACCAAGCGCATCAATAATAATAAATAAACAATATAATAACAATAATAAGATTCGATTACAATCATTATTCAACCATCAAACAGTTCAAATCACAAAGCCATAATTTCAACAAATTAATGAATAAACAATGCTATTTCTTGCCCCAGAACCAACCCTTGACTAAGCCACTAATGCCCTCTAAAGACGCATTGTCATTGGGCAAACCCACACCCTTTCTTGGCTGTTTCGACGGGGTCGATCTCTTACTCGAATGATCGTCACCGAACGACGATATCTTCGTTTCCAAATCAGGCATCTGAAAGGTGAATGATGAGAATAAAGAAAGACAAACAACAGCAAACTCACTTTGATATGATTAAGTGCCAAATCAAAGAACATCGGCTTGTTGGGCGTTGCGATGAAATTCGGTGGTAATGATACAACATTGACTGATTCGCTTCTGAGAAGATCATCCACCGAGACTGTGCGATACTCATCGAGTGTTTCGTACAGCGACTGCAAATTGCAACTGTAGTGATGCTCAATTATACTGATACTCTTACCCTCGTATCCACTACACCACTCGATTGCTCGTCGTTGCCTTGCCCAGCTGCCTCAGCCAATCGATTCGCTTGGGTCATATACTTCGATGCGACTATTCGCTTACTCAGATCGTTCAGTTCATCCTTTAATCAATTGAGGAATTTCCTTCCCAATCAAAGAACTTCCTCAAGATGTATACAAACCTCTGCATTCTTCTCAAAATAAACGCTCTCTTTAATCGACTGCACTGATTTTAGAGCAGCATCACATCGCTGTTGCGCACGATCATACAATGCTACAGCATCTTGCCATTTCGATTGTCCGGCATATGCCTCTGCCATATAATAACATCTTAAATTTCATTGTAACAACAACGGTAATAAAATTTTGGGCAATACAGAAGAGTAGCTGGAAACCTCTGTGCTCGTCAAACCAATGTTTCATATTAGAACTTTATGGAGACAAATGATTATTATCGTTAGTTGCGCGCAAAGAACGACGTCAATGAAAGAAGAATGTGATAACAAAGCTCGTAATTGATGAAATAAATAATGACCTGAAAGCACGACAATATTCCGCTTTAGCAACGAATACACTTTTGATGTGTTGAGCACCGGGCAATTGCAATATATCAGAGCAACTCTCGATTATTGAATCGTACAAACGCAGCAAATCTTGAGGTTTCACTTTCTTTTCCGTTTGACTTCTGCAAATCAACCGTCAGAATAAACAAACAAATAAGCACCAAACAAAATAAACACACTTGGTATATGAAACGATGAGCATGTAACGTTGAATCGTCTTTGTGAGTCGAATGAAGTCCAGATAAGCACTTATCAGTTGACTCGCGGATGCATCGCTATCTGATGGAGTGCCCGCACCCCCCGAGAATAAACCCCCACTAGACTTCTTCAATTCATCATTCCACAACTGAATCGTATCTCGCACACCACTCAACAACCGCTCATACAGCGCTAACTGCAATTAACTTCTATAAAACAAAGAAACATCAAAACAAAACGCAACCTTGTCCTCATGCGATGCGGTCTGTTGCAGTTGTGCATCGAACTGTTCCACTGCCTGTAACAACTGCTTTACTTCATCATTCTTCACCAATATTTTCTCACCGGCCCAACCAATCTCACAAGCTGAATCCATTGTTGCTTTCGTACGCATCTCCGAGATTAACTTCTGAAAGCAATTACATAATAATAATCAAAATGGAAGGGGAAGCCGAAGTAAGAAGACAAATAGAAATCGGGTGGAAATCGACCGAAAATGAGATGGCAAGACAATGTATGCGAAATAGCTCGTCAAACATGGATTAATGTACACGAGCCTCTTCGAGATTACTCCAGTTATCTTGAAGAGGCTTATGTACAACTGAATAACAAATAACTCACATCAAAATCATCCTGCAATGACCCTTCGTCACTCCCCAATTTCAGTCTCATATTAATCATTTCCGACATCGCCGCATCAGTGTTCTGAATCTCCGTATCCCCACAATTAAACTCACAATACCTCATTTGTGGTTGAATTTCGCGACACCTGAACTTATCAAATTAATACACAAAACCCTATCAGTAATTTGAAATCGAATGCGGAAAACATGGCCAAAGTGATAGAAAATTGCCTTACCTCGCCTTATACAGATCGACCAATTCACGAAACTTTCCAACATCAGCCAACTTCTCATAAATTCTCCTGCAAAAATAACACAGAGCGAATGAAATCACTAATCGAAGCAGAAACCTCACCTCGCAGTCTTTAGAAAGTCGAGTGCTTTCTTCCACTGCTTCAACTCAAAATACAAATAACCGGTCATCCACGCATTGTATGCCTGTGCTTCTAGCTTTGTTGCGGCATCTGCCTAGAGCAAATAATCGTTACAATAAGGCATGAACAACAATCAAGTCACGCACCCTATCACACATCCGAACGATCGATTCGAGATTGCTAGTGTGCTGAACAGCCTTCCTCAATTTATTGGCCATATGAAATCTCTTTCTTGAATGTACGTCCTCTCCAGCTTCTTGTTTCAGCTGCATTGCATAAGACCAATTCCGTTCTGCGTCAAATACCGCCACTTGTAAATATCTTAATTCACATTAATAAACATTTCGCATCAATATTCAAAATAAACCACCGAGTAATAATAACCTTTCTTCTGATACCACATCGAAAATAATTTTTCGTGCTGTAAATTTTGCTGGATGTTTTGGAACACTCTTATGGACATGAGTATACTTTAACGATTTACGAATACGTCGTACACGTCTTGCACAATATCCTCTGAAAACTGATAGATCAATAAACACAACTCACTTCTTTTCTTTAATACACTCCGTGCAAAACTTATGGATGGGAATTTGGTAATTAGAAAATTAAGTGAAACAAAATCGAGTATCGAACCGATAACGTTGATAATCTCCATGACGAAGTCCATGCTTTTGTTGTGCATCTTTTATAAGTTGTAGAATGGAAAGCGTGGCAAAAGATGCTAGAACAACATCTTCGTTTTGTTCGGTGGAAGCTGCCATTCTGAAATTTATGACCTGACAGGTTTTTACCGATTATTTGTGAATTATTTCTCCAGTAGAGTAATCATCTTGGCCAACTCAAACTGCTGAATTGCAGTCAGCACAGTGCTTGGCCGATCGTTCCAGGACCGCACGTTTCGAATCTTTTGTCATTGGGAAGTTGTATTCCGGTAACTTTTCATTTTCGGGAAGACTTTTACTCGGTTAGGAAAAAGTAGAAAAGCATTGAAATGAGTAGAGCATCTCTGGAAGAGAAAGGTGCGTTGCTTCTTAAACCTTGATCGTCATGTTGAATTTCATGCACTGAGAATTAAAATCACCATTGGAAGTTCTACTCTTCTCAGGGTTCTGGTTTGGGTACTTTTGCACTGAAAAGGACCCCACCCCACGCGCCTATTGAAAGAGAAAAGGGATGGCCTCAGCATAAGCCTAAGCGTTGCTGTTAAGGGGTTACCATGGGCTGGGGTCCACTACGTTGCAAAAGTGCCCTAGTTTGCACTCAGATATCTCGATGCAGTGTCCAGCTTCACTTTCTTAATCTTCATCACAGTGAAACTGAAATACCACAATGAATATTTTCAACTTCTCTGCTCTATCAAATTCTCACAAGAACTCCTCTTCAAGCAATGAAAGTCATTCCGGAATATATGATCGCACAAAATCGACCTTATGGCGCCAGTGACGTCTATACGAATCTTCATCAAGAGTTCGGAAAAACCGTAAATTCTCTCGCAGATTTTATTTTACTCAAAACGATTTCATTTTTGTCTGTCAAACGTTTACTTGAAAATAAAGAAATATTTGAATATCGAAAAATGGATCAAAATCAAGTGCACATTTCGAGTTATTGTGTTCACCCTGAAAAGTTGCTCACGGAATGATCCACAAAACATTTTCAGTTGGTCATAAAATGTCTGGAGAATGCTGTCCAAAGTGGGTTGCTTCGTGACAAAACAATTTCGAAACAAAAAATTTATTATGCAAATCAGGTCAGCTGTCATTCTTCCGACGAGAGTTGGGTCGGTGGCTACCGAACCACGAGGGCTCCGAAAATTCGATCGGTAATTACCGACCGCAATCAAAAGGACTGGTTCTGTCAAGGGCCTCGGCAAACCGATCTTCTGTTGCCACCGATTGACGATCGACCGATGCCCAAAAATTTCTCTTCAGTGGCCCCTGACGGGCATTCGGTTGGGGACCACCGAAAAAATTCTTTTGGATCCCAACACCACTTCCTGCTGCTATTTTCAATTCATACGACTGCACTAAATTAAACGTCTTTCAAAATGAACCAAAGCAATTTATCCCATTTTCAGGATAGACTAACGACATGCGATGATGCTGAATTGACCGAGATGGACAAAGAGATTAATCAGAAATCGGAAGATCTCAGTAATATCAATGCTAAATTCAAATCTCTCACTTGCGGTCATCTCTTGAAAAATTTTGATTTTGAATCAAAAATTTTCATTCCATCAAAGAAGATCAATCAATCGATCACTTACCTCAACTTTCACAAGCAGTTTTGCTACATTTCGTTTCAAACGCTTCTAATATTCCTTTCCAGTTTATATCTATTCCAAAAAAAGCAATTTAATGAAGAAAACTTCATTTCTACAGAAGTCAAATCACTCGAAGCACAACTTACAACACCACAACTTGGGGAGGCAATTGAACGCCTTGAAGCTGAGGTTTTTAGATTAATCAGGATTTGTTTACTCACTCTTTTTCATCTTTTCTCAGAAAAGATGTGAAATTTTCAGCTGTCTGGAATGGAAAAGCGTAAAAGTGAACTGGAAGGAAATCAAGATTCCATGAGTGCAGACGAAAAGAAGAAGGCTGAGCAAAGTGTTGATTATTATGAGAAATTGATGCGACAACGTAAACGATGCGCAGAAGATATGATCGCTGCGATCAGTGATAACTATCCGAAGAAGATGAACATCCTGCTGGTTGCTTGCATTTTCTTTGATTTCATATTACTTATGGAATTAGGTGAAATGCTTTTGGTAGATGAGTGAAGAGATAGGCTGTTTGTAACTTCATTTATAACATCAGATCAAATAAAAGCATTTTAGGATGAAATTGGAGTCGACCTTGACTGAATGTGTTCTGTGAAATGCACCGATTCATTCTGCTCTCGTAACATCTCAGCTGCCTGCAAACAATCTTGTTGATATATTTCTTGTTTCTTTGTTATTATTAGCATTATGATTCAGCTTTTTAATTGATTCTCAATGAATAATGAACAATAAGTGAAACTCGTTTGCTACCTCACTCATAACCACCACTCTACATTCTACACCACAAAAATATAAAACAAGATGAAATGTTGACTACCTTTTCGGGCAGAATATCGCGTTGCGGTTCAGCGACCAATTCATATCCAGCGATAAATTTCTTGACCGAGGCTGACCGCAGCAGAGGCGGTAAATAGACAGCGTGCAGAGTCCAAAAGTCTCGATTTTCCGACAGAAATCGACCTGTTGGCGCCGATTTCCATCCCATACTAAACGGAAACGCGCACTAAAATGCAATTCTAGATTGCAAAGCTGTGCTGGCGATAATGAATAAGAACTGACCTTAAACAAGTTATCATATTTGATTACCAATTTCTTCATTATATCAGCCAGACAACGTTTTTGTTCCTGTAACAAACAGTTCATGACAAACGAGTGTAAAAGCTAGAATAATGCAAACCTTAGATATTTTATTCAGTGAAGTGCTGTGTTTTATTGGCAGTAAGAGTGTTTCGAAAGGCCATGTTGCCCAGAAAGGTACCACTACTATCCATTCATCATTTTCAACTACCAAACGTTCTCGTTTCCGTAACTCTTCTTCAACGACTTCCATCAGCATTATCTTACCGGTCTGTTGGTGATATGTCTGCAAATATGGATTTTCATGCCAAATTCATCATCAAAATCAATGAAAAACCTTCTGGGTGGAGTATTCTTTTGCCGGATAAGTCGGCAGATAATCACTAGCCCATAGCTGGCCATGCGGATGTGCATTCGAGCACCCTACCAGAGCTCCTCGATTCTCAAAAATCTGCAATTATCAACAGAAATTCTCGGGAATCTAGAAGAGGACCACTGAACTGCTAAGATGTTGCCGCAAATCAAACCTGAATCCATTCATATTTCTTCTCGAGTTCATTCATTTGTTCTATCCACATATCAATTACAGCCTCAATTTGTTCGTGCGACATTTGTGCCATCGATAGGTCACTATTTGGATGATAGCACATCACTCTGCATCATTATTAAACTTGATAATAACATTCAATAAGTTCAATTCAATCTCACCTGCACGTTCCTTTAATCGAATGTGATCGATATAACTGATTTGCGATCCCTTCAGAATATTCCTCATCTGCATTATCCCTAAGTGCTGGAAAATCGTTTTGGAATACAAAAGTAGATGTGTAGTGCGGGGTTATCTGGCCGTTGGCTCGATGACCACCTGGTGCCAACGGGTTCACTGTTGTAGATGGCATGAAACCCGAGCCCGATCCACTTTCGGTTGCTCCTTGCCAGGGTCTTTGTAAACGATTCGCAGCCACAATGACCCATTCATCTCGCAGTGGATTATAACGCCGGTGACTCATTTTATCCTATTAACACTCTAATATCTCCTTACTAATCACGTTACTGCATTAACATAATCCAATCCAAATGTTTTGCATTTCCACTTCGACCAGTTTGCACAATAAGCTCGAAAAATTCCGACAGGTTTCTCGTTGCTTTATTACGAATAATAATAGATGCAGCAGTGACAAAGATGAATACATTTATTAATGATCACATTTCCATACAATGATAATAAGTTCACTCAAAAGAAGTTCCTCAAGCCCCTTGCAAATATCCTAACCCATCGCGGTACCATATGATCGGGCCGTAAGAACGTACTCGCCTCCACCCAACCACTCCATTCCAATAAACGAACATGTTCCTGAAACCTTCCAATAATACTCTCGTCTTCAACATTGATAACAATAAAACTGACTGAATGAAGTCTGCTTTTCAGATGCTCATTGCTCGTTACTATCAGCAATTGTGCTTCAAGATCGCGATGCACAGATCGATAACCTGAAAACAGCTATCGTCGGTAATAACGATAACAACAGTATCAAACCTGACCATAATTCGACGATCCCACCAAAGTTGCGCAGAAAGGTGATTTTGTGGATTGGACCCATAATCCTTTAGCGTGGTATGTCCATCCATCACGTTCGTATTCAAACAATTCTACTTGTTGTCGTTTAATACCGAAGAATGTTTCTGACACAAGAACGTATAACGACGGTATATATCCGGATAGGCCTGAACCTTTGTAGAAACCATTCGCCTGAACATAACCATCAACATAATAACAAAACAACAAACACGAACCTAATAAAACAAACCTGAGGTGATGCATAAATAACATCCATCGAGTATTTACCTCTCTTAGTTATCAAATGCTCATAATCACCAATCAAGTTGAAATATCCCGACGTCAAAATGATTTTTGATGAGGTGTCCTTAAAATCCGATAGAGTATTATTAACACGATAAAATAACAGATGAAGGATAACCTGACTGGCAAATAACTCCTTCAAAAAATCGTATTCTTGATTCACTCGGAACATCCCCATCTGTATTAATGGATAAATCCTCGTATCTGATTCAATTTTGTTAACATTCTTCTTTCCTTCACATTTCAATACTTCAAAGAGTCGTGCCCTCAGTTGATTTTCATATTCTTTAAGTGCTCCTGAAATGAAATTACAATAAAACCAAACACTAGAAATAAATAATAAACAGCAATACCTTTAAAAGGATGTATAGCACACCTCTCACTCGTATCAATACCTCCATCGGGTTGTAACTTAAATGAGCACGAGCAAACCGCATCAATAATACCAACCCAAAATTGTGCCAGTTCAGGGACGTTCTCTATTAATATGTAACGATCTTGACGATTAGTGAAGTACGATTCGGACAGATTCGCTCTGAATAATACCATGTGCATAATTATACGAGTAATAACGAAACGTACCCACTGATGACGATACTATCATCGAAGATGTACAGTTTCATATGCTGCAAACCAACGACTTCATTTGTTCTTTGTGGTATAATACTCTTCAGAATGCCTCTTAAATAAGGCGTATGGAAGAGATGTATTCGAGCTCGAGGTAGCAATCTGAATGCTCATTAAAACTGTAATAATAACTATCGGTATATCGTAACGGAGTCGAAAACGTGAAATATTCACCAAATTCTTGATATTTTCACTATTGGTATTATTATTACAGGAAAGATGAACCTTCTTAAGATTGCTGCAGAACTTTTCTCACCATCTCGAGTGCCTCTCAGATAGTCCAATAAAATATTCAATTCCATTCCAGGACATCGATCCAAAGCTTTATCTAACTCATCGATCTGAGAAGAGCAAACATGCGACTAGAATTCCTCAATTCACATTTCAAAATCACAAAAAAATACCAAGTTCTCTTCCAGTTTTCCATTGCCCAAATACAACGTCGATAATGCGATTCGTTTGCGCGCACTTTTGGTTAAATTCTTCAAGAAAAAATTATTTACAGACGTTTCTTTCTAGGGAAGTCATATCAAGTAACATTCTTATATCAAACAATAAGCAAGTTCGAGTCATGAGCTCGAGCCTTCCAGTGAGCTTTGGGCCTCAAAATCTTTGTTAATTTCAATAAGAAGAATGACTTGCAATTAACGTATTGTAGAATTGTTCAGGGGTTTCAATAACTTTTATGTTGTCTGCATCTACAGGGATCGATGGCAGATTCTCAACGAGACGAAGAATCTCATCCATTCCGCAAGGTTATTTCAAAACGGCAAACATACCGATCGATTCAATTTTCTGGTTTATGATTCCTGAAATATTCATCAGTTTACATTCAGTTGAAGAGTGAAATCGAACATGATGGCAAAGTCCACGATGATCGAGTATTTTGAAGGAGGGATTTGGATCATGCTACTGCCATTCCCTGTTGCCTCGTTCACAAACTTTTCTGTTTGCATGAAATTGTTGTTTGATCGCTGTCACATCACATACGTAAGTCACGCCCATGCCAGTTAATAGTCGAACGGCCATTCGCATCGCGTTACACAGGCCAATTCAAACGTCGGATTTTCCTTCGAGGGTATTCCCTTGAGTTTCGAGGACAACATCTCATGATTTTTATTTTATTTTATTCAGTCAGCAAATCCGACTCATTACGAGTTTATGTTGTCACCAATACGTTTTAAACTCACCCGCTGAATGATCTTTCAGATGGATAATCCGTCTTTCCCGGCCATCAAAACGCTTCAAGATCTATACAAATTACCAGCAGATTCATTCTACGTAACCGTGAATGGCAAAGAAATCGTTGACTGGCAATTTTTACATCCAGACGTCGCATTTGATGTACATTTTCGTCTTCGTGGTGGTAAAGGAGGTATGTCCTTTAATTGTATTTCAAAAATGATTGGATGAAAATGTTTCGTTATTTGTATTCACTAGACAATTGCAGGATTTGGTTCATTGCTGCGGTCGTTTCGTATTCATCGATCCACAAATCAACTGATGTGTCGTGACTTAACTGGACGACGTTTGGCGGATGTGAAGGAGGAGGAGAAATTGAGAAAGTGGATCGAAAAAGCAGCAGAACGCGAGGAAGCAAAACGCAGAAAACGGTTGGATTTCATTTTATATGAACAGATTTAGATAAGAACGAGACAATAAGAGAATGTTCGATCGTTTCAGACAAGAAAAATACGAAAAGTTGAAAGGTGATCCTCCGAAACACGAATTCAGTGACCAGACTTACATTGAAACAAGAGAGAAGATATTGGATGAGACGAATGACGCGTTTGAAATTGGTGCGTTGAGAGTGAAGCGATAATTCATTTGAAAATCAAATGATAATTGGAATAAAAGAATAATTAGTACGGTTCCAGGGTTAGCTTCGTTGTCGAAAACTGATGAAAATGGCAAACCGAATGGGAAGACCAATGTGGATTCTGGAGGAGATAAAGGATACCCGTTGAAGAAATTAACCCAGTTGGCTGATCAGGAATCGGATTCGGATTTGGAACTCACAGATGATGAGGATGTACCTGGGCCAAGTGGTTTCGGCATTTCGAAACGTAAAAATATGAATGGCACGGAAGAGGAACTTTGCAAGAAACAGAAACTTATTGAAAAAGAAGAACTTGATAATAATAATAAAAGGTGAGTGAATGAAGGATTCTTCGAATTCATCATTTTAATCGACATACGCTTAATGTTTTTTGCTGTTGTACCAGCAATTGTGTACAGAATTGACCACATGTTGTTAATTGCTACGACATAATCGTAAAAGTTTCAGTGGAGTCGTTGAAAAAGAGATTCAAATTGAGAAGAAGAATGATGAAGGTATTGGAAATTCGGTGGTGAATGAGAGTGAGAAGAATAAATGTGAGATAAATGCAAAATTCGACGATATCAATTTGGATGAATTCGAGAGTGTTGAGCAGTTAGAGGCTCTGGGTTTAAAGCACCTCAAATATGCTCTTGAAAGTTGGTTTGTGATTGCTTATTTGATGTTATTTCAATGATTAAATTTCAGTTCGCGGTTTGAAATGTGGTGGATCTTTGAACGAGCGTGCAGCGAGACTGTTTTCGGTGAAGGGTTTGGAACGAGAACAATACCCGAAATGCGTTATGGCGAACACGAACAGAAAACATTAATTACTGTTCTGTTCTGTGCAGTTGTATTGAATAAAAGATTGGATGAAAGTTGCGTGCGTGTCGTAATTAAATCTCAGTATAATCTGATCGTTATTTCAATGAGCATGTGATGCTCACTTAAATAGATTATTCGTTATGACCATTTAATTAAGAAGAGAGTATCTAGAGATCTGAACATGTTCCGACCAGAATTAGAGAAATTAGCAAATATTATTGTAGAAACTTTATACTTTGGAGGAAGAAATTGCAATTGTGTGGAAAATTGACAAAAATTAAAAATTAATTTGGTATTTTGAGAGAGTCGCTTTTATAATGGTTTCAACATTCGTGAAGAAAACGGGTAAAAGTGTTAAAAAATTAAAAATTGGAAAAACTGTCAAACGAAAGAAAAAGGTGAATGAAAAGGAAACGAAACGAAATGATATTGTGAGTTTTAACTATCATCAATATTGTAGTTGCAATGTTATTATTGTCGAACAAACAGATTTGTATTCGTATTTACTATTAAGGTTGATGAAACCAAAGAAGAAAGTGTTCCGTCAAGTGATCAATTCTCACTGAAACAAGATGTGGAATGTGGTGATGATGACCAACTCAATTTCCTGAAGTCAATCAGAAAACAGGTCACTCTAATGTTTGACACCTTAGGCCCGCATCTTCATACGAAACGTTTAAGGCGAAACAAGCTGTGCAGATATTATCGCAAATTGCGAGTCGTTCACAGCAAAAGTCGTTGTTTCCGGAAGTCGATCAGATGTTGCATGTTCAGTGTGTTTATAAAAAACCAGCGAGTGTTAACAACAGCAAAATTTGGCATAAGAAAATGTTGGTTTATTTATTGTTGAATTCAATAACAAAACTCCGTAGAAATTGATATGATGCATTGCCATTTAAGCGTGTTGCCTCATCCAATCTACGACCCGAACAACACGACGATTTGCTTGATAATGCCAGACTTTGATCGATCTAAGGAGGCTTGGTTCGATCCGGATGTGGACAAACAAGCGCGAATGTGGGAGGAGAAACTGGGCGAGGAATTCGGATTGAATAAAAGTTTGGTACAAAAGGTTAGTTTGGTTGGTTTAGGCTTAGGCTGGTTTTATACGGTTGATTTTTAGATATTAACGCACCGTCAGTTGGGTCGAGAATACCACACTTATTTAGAGAAGAGACAGTTGGCTTCGGCGTATGATATTTTCTTGGTTGATGCGAGTATTGGTCCGAGAGTTTGGTACGAATGCGGAAAGGAGTTTCATAAGGCAAAGAAGTAAGGCGTTGCTTGAATTGAAGTTATGAGTTATAATCGGATTAATTGAGGATGCCATTGTGTGTTGATACGAATAAAAGGAATCTGATCGAACAAATCAAGAAGAGCTTCTCAACGATATCCTTTCCACTCAGTGCACATCGTGTCAGAACGTTCGTTTCATTCTATTCAGTTTGTACGACTTTGATCGGTCAAATTCTTAATGTTCACTTGATTTTAGAAGTTTGAAGATTGGAAACTTGAGCGAGTCAAGTGAGGATTTATGTGATAATATAGAAGAGGCAGCTGCACGTTTGGCAGAATACTGCCCGGGAGGGTTACCTAACATACGATCGATTAATTTACAAGTGGTGAGCGGTGGACCGACGATACCGATATATGCTGATACTGGTAATGATTGTTGTTATGAAGGGAATGTTGTGATTGTTATTCGTTATTAAGGTTCCGTGAATGCGGTAAGAATGCCGAAGATGGTGAGTAAGAAGGAACGTTACAAGCTGAACGAGTTCACGGATGAGTTGTCTACACTGCCTGAGGGACTGAAAGTGACAGTGAGGCCAGATGGGAGGACGAGTGTCATTGACGAACAGAGTTGGTGTTTTGTGTTGTAGCTGGGAGGGTTGAGTTGTTAAAATGACATTTCGTTGAGTTTTCAGCTGGTAAGAAGATTTATTATCCAACGGTTCATGACGAATGGGAGGAGAAGGATGATCTCAAGCCGAAAATCGATCCATTAAAGGTGAGTCTATCCCTACGTCCCTAGCGGTTGTATCCCTAATAACTGCGATTGTTTTCAGTTGCAATTGGAACGAACGAAGAAGAGACGATTGAAGGAAAAAAAAGCAAAAAGAGTGGCAAAAAGGCTAAGATTGGCGAAGGAAACGGGTGAAGGGGCTGAAAAAGTGGGAAATGTCGTGAAGACAATGAAGAAAATTATGGAAACGAGACCTGAGAAGAAGGAAAAGAAATCTGGCAAAGAAAATAAGAAGAAGGGGGTACTGAAGAAGGATTAAGGATGTTATCAGAGCATTGTTATTCACATATTCTGTTGTTATTATTATTGTTGTTACGATACTCATTTCGACAAATAAAGCTCTTATATTGTTTTTGTTATCGTTCATTCAGATCGTTTAATAAGTGAGTGCTGAGTTAAGGTGAGGGATAGACTTTTGCATACCCGAAAGGCATTTGTTTTAATGGTGATGTGATCTCTTTGCATATTTCATACGCTGAGTGAATCATCGTTAGTGACAATCACGCCGAAAAACATTTCAATTTCATGAGATATTGTTTCATTTTGAAATCACAATGTGTTAACTAGATTAAGCCATGAGCACCGCATAGACATGGTCACCTGTTCCCTAAGACTTTGTCAGCCCAACAGTTCCTCAGCATGCTGCAGGATTGAAGTAAACCCAAACTTTATAAAATTCATTCTTATTGAGATTTCATCCTTACTACTCTCACTTACTCAATTCCACCGGTTAATACTGCTTTCAATCTTATCAGCCGTCATACTTCCATACAGACAATGACTTCTACTTTCTGAATAATATGTATTTTCCAAGCTGAGAGTCTCGATCTGGAGTCATATGGTCACGATATAGGAAGCGTATAACCGCAATCAACTGGCGATTTTTCTTACAAGCATCCTGCCGTCTGTCACTTAAGACGTTCGAAGATATTTGTCTGAAATGAAAATTGTCATACGAGAGGTTTTGATTAGTTATGTATATTTGATTGAACCGTTTGAGTGTTAAATCATTATTCAGTAGTGATGTGTGAACGTACCCCGTACATTACAGTGATAAGTGAGTTAGAAGGTGAACCTGGTATAACACTGAGGGTCGACTGATCCTTTGAAGTGATGCAATGATTGGTGTTTGAGGTGTCATTTTCTTGCGTAAAGTTTGTGGAGGATTGTTTAGGGAATGCGCAATTATTTAGGAGTTTGCTGCTAGTGGGGATTTGTACTGAGTTGTGTTGCGATAAGGAAGTGATTGATTTAGGCGACGAGAAGCGATGAGTATTGTATGGAGGAGGATACGACGTTCGAATAAGAAATCTGCGAAGTACCGATTCACGATTACACCTCAAGAATTGCTGATTGTTTGTGCAAATAGTGAACAATGGAAACCTAACCGCATTCTTGTAGCTTGTTTGCACAGGTTTTTTTTGTTTTTAAACATATTTTGCGGTGTACTGTTGGATCTTTCGACAAGGAATTCAACATTTCAGAATAGATATTCAAATTTTCAGCAGGAGATTGAACTTGTCAAGAACAGGCAGTGATATTCCCTGCGAAAGATATCCGAGTGCACGTATTAATTTGTGCGTTTGGGAACCTGTTAAAGAATATTTCATCGATGTGTCTCTTAAAATTGAAAGGTCAATATTTCAGACGACGTCGAGTGGAAGGTAGATCGCGTCAGTGGGAAGGAAGTTTTGCAGATGCGTGCCGTGGTCTGATCGTGTGGCCAGTACAAACACCAGATCCGTTGCTCGTCGAAACAACACTGTACGGTGACAACACCACTCGCGAGTACGACGATAAGGAATGGACTCTGCTCATCGAAGAGTGCACCACCAAAGGCAAGAAACGCTCCATCGCAGCGGTCAATTTGAATATGCGACTGTTCGTTCAGGTTTATTCTTCTGCATCATTTTTCTTTGAATAAAGTAGGGTGACTTCCTTGTTGATGTTAGCCAATTATTTGAGCTGATGCTCATTAAGTTATTCAGAACCACAGCTATTTAATACCCGTTCAGTTTAATTTCCAGCTGTAAATGCTGAATGGTATGCTGCCAGTATTGAAACATGATCATATTCTAGAATACGCCTGGAACAAGCTCGGAAGTGAAACTGAAAATGCGACCACTGTGGAGCGGTGTAGCACATTGTTCTATCCAGATACTGATCACATCTGCGCTCTTGAATGTAGCTGATAGCATGTGAGTCATATTTATTTATTCGTTAGACCTGTCTCAGAAGTGTTTCTTTCAGTGAATCAGAAGTGAGGAGTGAAACGTCAAGTATGCGGGGAGATGGTCGTGGCGCGAGTGTGGAACATGAGGTGGATGCTGCGGGTGCGTTTGTTATTATCATTATTATTTTTTCATTATTATCGTAATTGATGTGTAATCGAAACAGATGGCGCAGCGACAATGATTACATCGCAGAAGAGAGAAGAACTATCGAATGATACTGATCAGTGGAATAAAACATCGAAATCGCTGGACGATTCATTGACATCACCATCAGACCAGTCAGCTGATCATATTAAGAAAAATGATGAAGCAAGACGAAAAGTTGATGATAACATTCTGTCTGGAAAACCGTTTGCAGAAGCTGTTAAAGAACAAAGTACTGAACTGGTTGTATTTTGGTTTGATTTGATTTGAAAATTTTTGAATTTCGAGAAAATCTTTCTTGCTTCGTTAGATTTTTGATTTTTCCAAGCAGTTTTTTGAATTTTATTTTTAACTTCGATTTTACTTTTCAATCTCCTTTGTCGTTTTCTCATGTAAAGATTGGAGCTTCTGGTTAGTTTATTTTGTTCATCGTTGATTGCATGTATTTGGTTTGAATTTAGCAGTGCAAATATGATCGAATCAGTTAAGTTTTTGCAAACGATTATTGCAGAATCGAATGCAGCTTCTAACCAACAGCCGTCATCAATAATTTCTGCACAAAACCAAATTCAAAAGAACGAAATAAATAAAAAAACACATCCATTCGTCATATCCGCACAGCAGAGGTTTATCAATTTGATATGTTAAAAACTTGAATGGTTTCTTTGTTTTTGGTTTAGGCTTTGTTTGGTCATGTCGCTTTATGAAAATCGGTTGCAGAAATGAGAACACGCCAATTGCAAATAAAGCAGCAAATCGGCTAGCAACCACTGCCATATCGTATCAAAAGGTTGAACCAGATAAGACTGATGATGTCAAGAAAAGTGTTGATAAAGTCAGCGATAAGTTACAAGTGAAAATAACTGAAAGCCTGAATGGGAATGACATTCTTCCGATTAAAAACGAGAACAAAGAAGTTTGTGAGTGTCCATCTAGAAAGGTGGATATTCCAGAAGTGATTGAAGGCGAAGATTTGCTATCATGGTGTCAACGGGTGGCACAGGGCTATCATCAGGTCAGGATCACGGATTTCAGGTTAGTGCTGATCATTGTGGAAGACTGCAGCAATTTCTTTTGGATGTTCGGAATTTACAAACTGAAAGTTTTTTGTTAAAATGAATAATTTTCAGTAGAAGTTTTCGAAGTGGTCTCGCACTATGCACAATCATACATCGTTATCATCCGGAGATGATCGGCCCCTTCCAGTCGCTAGATTTCTCGGATTCGCATTCAGGACGACGTGAGAATTGTAGAAAAGCGTTGAATGTCGCGGCACAACTTGGCGTTACTCGGTTAATTTTTGAAATGATGCAGATTTTCAAATGTGCACCGATAATGACGCAACTTTCAGCAAACTAGATGCTGGAATAACAGTGACACTACCGGATCGACATGAAATTCAGCTGTTTCTCACCGATCTCCGTTCCATCTTAGAAGGAGGTGCATCATCGCTGACACGTCAAATGAGCACTAAAGAATCATCAGACCATCGAATCTCAGCACTTTTCAACCTTTCTGAATCTGAAACAAGTGTTAGTTTCTTTTATAATGCTAAAACAGTGGTGATTATTCTAATAATAAGCTGTTAAGGTAATGCGCGAATTAGAAAGTCTTCGAAAACAACGTGAGCAGGAGGACGCCATCGATCTGACGAACATTCCGGTTGCTTTTATTTGATTATGATTGATATAGTGATATAATGATGAGAATAATTTGAGGCAGAAGACCGCACACGCTACGACGCAGTTGCACCAGGAAGTACCTCGATCAAGACGGCATCTTTGGACCGATCGGCTTCAAAACAACGTCGACATTTCGTGAATCCGTTCGATTCGGATTCGGATTCTGATGAAAACAAGTAAGTGATATGCTGTCGTTGCTAGTGTAATTGATGGCAATGGTAATTTGAGATTGCACCAACCAACTACACATAATCGAAACGCGAGTGTAGGTGCAGTGTTAAGTGATAAGCGTTTATCACCGGTTGTGAAGACACGACACGAGGAGTTAATGAAGAAAAGAAGGGAGATATTCAGCGATGACGATCATTCATCCTCGCAGGCAACCGAACAGAGAGCAAAGTGAGAAGTTGTTTTATTGGAAAGAGCGTGTTAGTTTTGCTGTTCGGAAAGTGAAATAAGTTAGTTCAATCCGTAGAAGATTGCAACAAGAGGCTCGACGTTTATTGGAAACAGCGGCTACTGAAGGCACGACAGTATTCATAAGCGAAAGTGCACCGGGAACCACAAATCAATCACCTGCAGTCGGTATGTACAGTTGAGAGTTGTATTGCTTGTTCGCTTTGATGCTTAATGTGAAGTGAATGTTATGATGCTATGTTGTTATTACGTGAACAGCGAACGTTGCTGGAGGGAACACACCATCTACGTCGAACATTGGTCTGAGGAGACGAGCATCGCAAACGTTAGTCGAATCGTTGCAGACAACATCACAAAATGAATTACGATGTCTCGGTTTGCCTTCTTTCTTTTGAACAACTAACCTTCGAGCAGTTATTTGCATGCCATGCTAATTTATCGACCAATGAAAAAGTTTTGTTGTGGGTGAGACGATAGGGAGCTGATCAGAATTTTGCATGGAGTTGAGTTGTTGTGATGTATGCATGAAAGTCGTGGATTGTTGTGTATTGTAGCCGTAACAACCCCGCAAGTCAACATCTACAAATTCAAGAAGATACAACCCTCACCGATATTGCAGCGTAAAAAGTGTACGTTAGTAGATTTATGTGGCTGTTCATTTGATTTGGTTACCTCTTTGTTTTACTGATTGTATTTTCAGATGAAGCGCCACTTATTCCAGCTTTTGAACGTCCAACACAAAGAATTTCGAATAGTCAATCAGATGTGAGTTTGGTTTGAGTTGATTTTGTTTTTAGTGAGTATCTTGTTGTTTCTATAGATTCGCAATGAGAGTTGGCCATCAGCATTCGATCGAGTGAAAAGGTACGGTAGTATGCGAGGACAGGAGTTAGCTGATACGGTAGCGAGGATGGCCGGGATTACGGTATGTGTGTTGTTTGTGGTTTGGTCAACTGAGAATCTAATTATGAGATGATATTTGACGTTTGATCAGCTTTTTATTCTCAGATGGCACCGGCTATACAGCAAACATCGAACACTTCTGAAGCAACGCCGACGCGAAAACTTGTTTCTCAGTGGGAGGTTGGTTATTTTTATGTGTTATTGCTATTATTATGATTATGATTGTTTCAGAAAGATTCAGAAAAGATGCAAGAAGAACAAGCGAATTTGTCAGCTCGTCTTGCGCAAGTTTCAGCCGAGGATGAGAAAATCTGTACGCTCATCAAAAGAACAAGTTGGTTTTTGATTAGTGGTTATTGGTTATGTTATGTTCATGCTTTGTCTCGTTTACAGAAGCATCGTCAGAAGAAGAAGAGCGTTTGTTACGTGAACATATGCGTTTGTTGAATGAGAAAGATGCGTTGGTGAGGAGGAGTGAGTATTTCAACGTGTTGGAGCAGTTGAAGGACGTTCAGGATGAGATCGGTAACATCCAGAAGAAACTGAGTTCGGCATCGTCGATTGAGCGTGCGTTGTTGATTCTTGCTGGAGGATTTATTGCTCATTATTGTGCTTGTGCTTGTTACAGAGGAGGACAAAACTGAAGAGGATAAACAGAACATTGATCGTTTGATGAATGATCTGGTGGAATTGGTCAATAGGAAAGATCAACTCTCTCAAAAACTCATTCATCACGAAGCTGAGTGAGTTCATTTTGTGCATTTTGAGATGTTGATGAATTTTGTTTGATGGGATGGATTGATTTTGCAGAGACGAGGAATTTGACGAGCGAGATCGATTAACGCTCGAGGCTGCAGCCAACTTTTCGCGAGGTTTCGAGCAACCAATGTCCGCATCAAAACGTTTATTTACTTGGATAAGGTCGGAAATCAGCAGCTAAACTCTAATAATAACAGCGATGACTTGAATTGTCAGCACGCTAATAACAGCAAACAAGGAATGAATGTTTAATCAAATGCAATATGAGGATTCGCTTTTGTTTACAAGCGAACTCATGTTTAATAAAGTTATTTGTGTTTGATATTCAATTATTCAAATGCATTCCTTTGGGAAAGGAGTATTGCGAAAGGATTTGTTTGTGTTCATTCTCTATTGTTGTGAACGTTTTGGTTCATTTCTACTTTTGATAGCAAGATCATCTGAGACTACTCCTTGATGTGACTTCTTGTTCTATTGATGATAATGGTTTAATTGTATCTTCCTTCAGTGCTTCGTCATCACTTTTGCACTCTTACGATTAGACCTTTCTCGAAGCCTCTTAAACGGAATTACTCTAGTTATTTAATATTCATAGAATCAAGATATCTGATCAAATCATTTTCAGAATTCTCAGTGGGTTTGTTATGTTGATAATTTCCATTATTTTAATCTTATTTTGGAATGAAGCAGATTTTGCTGTAGAGTTAATCAGGGAAATTTTGTATTCCTTTGTTTATTTTTGTTTTGTTTTGAGGATAGCTCAGCGATTATTATTTACCTGTTTTTTTTTTGATAGATCTTTTTCCCTCCACTGATCGTTCCTCTGGTCATAATCTTTTTTCTGTTTATGAAGTGATAAGGTTTTGAGGGAATTAATTGTTCATTCTGAAAGCATTTCATGCCAGCGGTGCTGTTTGTGTCATTTCTATCCTTTGTTTCTCGTTTTGTGCTTCTCTCAAATATGGGTTTATTTCATCTCTTCTTTAATTCGTCTCTTCAGCAAATGCAATGATAATAATAATAACAATGTGTCATTGAAATTTCCGAGGTATATTCTCAAAGTAGAATAGAACCTCGGTTTGCGGCCACAGTTCCGTGCGGTAATTTAAGTGGAACTGAGGAAATTGGAGTGCATCCACTATATTTTTGCCTGTTCTAATCCGTTTATTTCTTTGAGTTGCGATTATTTTATGTTGAATTTTAATTGAAATTCTATCGGTGCACTCAAATAGATTAGCAGTTTTCATCAAAAAATAGATTTGGATTTACCTTTCAATTGTTTGTGTGTAGTTTTAATTGCAGTTAAGTTTTCACTTTTATGTTTTGGACTGAAATTGAAGTTTCGATTTTAAATAAGAAAAGAGGAATGGATTTTATTGATAATGAGCCCATAAAAACATATTGCTGCGAGAATGTGGTAATTATGCTGTCAAAGACTTTTGTTATTATTATTGTCACATGACTGTCCATATATAATTGTTAAAATGACAATGTTGTAAGTACTCATAGCTATTCGGTTATTCTATTGTTTGGTTGCATTGATTTGATGTGATTTTATTTGGATTCCTTTCTTCGTTTTCATTGTAATGATTTCGATTTACTAATGTTGAACTGTAAAAATATTTCTGAAGGCGATATTCAATTATTTGAATAGATATTGACTGATGGGGTTAATTTAGGGTTAGTTTAGAGATTGTTCGATGCATCTTACCAAATTATGTTCAGTCAGTTCGTTTTGTTTTACTCGTTTCATTTTTGGTTTCATTATACCATCCTTTTGGTTGATTATTTCGTTTCATTTCATTCTTTTCGGCGATATAGAATAATCTTTCACTTTCTCGAAAAGAAATTCAATTTTTTTGGAGCTGTCGTCTTCTTATCCCTTATCTCTCTCTATCTCTAGATTGTCTCAAATTTTTTGAAACAAACAGCAAAATATCATATTTCAAATGTAATTCCATGTGATGTGCATCTGATTTTTGATTGAATTCTTTGAACTAATTAAATTTAATATTGAATTATCAATTCACTGTCGTCGACACTATAATAATAATAAATGTTTTATGCACCTCATTTTTTTCGGTGGTTTCCTTATAAAAGTGTTATATTTTTTCAGAAATATCTGTTAAATTAAATAGAAATTCACAAATATGTGGTGGTTATAAAGGCAGTAATCCTGCACCGGGAAGAGAGATGAGTCGTTTTTGGTGCAGATTGAGAATTGATTTCGAGATGACTTCGTAGCTGGTTGACATATAACCGCCACTCATCAGCATCACGATTGGAATGTGGCATTGCTCGGCGAAGTGGAATACAATCTCGTCGCGTTTCATTATACCCTGAGATGAACGGAGCATGAGAAGGCTTCGAGAAGGGCAACGATCGTATTAACTTTACATTTAAGGTGAGTGAAAGCAGCCCCAACGGATCCCCTTCTAAGCAATCCGTACCCGCGTTATACACTATTATATCGGCTGAGAACTCTCCCAAAGCAGCACTCAGATTCCTGGACAGCTGATGAAGATACTCCGAATCACCCGTGCCACTTCGCAACGGAACCGATCGACTAATCGCATCTAAAGATTATTTAGTATTATTGCTGTTTAATGAGGCGACTGGAATGAGATGGAATTTGGTTAACTTTTAGCGACGAAATCACTTGGGTAGATTTGATAATTGAACATATCGAATATATATACACGGTTGTCACCAGCGAAGTCGTGCTCATGTCCATTTCCCTTCAATAAGAAACTCTTGGGATTATCACAAACGATGACATTAACTAAAACAACCTGATGAGCATCTAAGTCGACGATCATAGCTCTTGCAATAAGACGATTCAAGAACAAGAAATTCAATGCCAGTGAAATATCCGCGTATACACAAAAACCCCCACCCCTTGATCGACTAGCATGATGAAATCCCCCACCCAAATTGATGGCCCAGTTCCTCTCGAGCGCGAGACGAGCCGCTAGGATTGAGCCACCTGAAAGTGAGTTGGTTAAAGTGGTGGTGGAGACGACTTGGGTAATAACATAAAATAATAATGATAAAACGAACCAGTGTGGTACCTGAACGGTCTCAGCAGATAGCGGTCAATAACGAATGAGGGCAAAAAGGCGACGACAGCAACCTCGACGAGACGAGCCACTCTACAAGGACATTTCAGCGCTGTGAGATAACATGAGGTATGCACAACCCTCAGGTCGTGCTCACTCGCTTCAGACGCTTCAACAAACTGATCTTTTGATAACATTCCATCCTCTGCAATTAAGTAACTTATCTATTTATTTATTCATGCCTGTGTACTTATTGGTTTGTTAAATTGAAATGAGGTATTGTTATTGGTAGCAATTTGATAATTTTGCAAACCGATTAGTTTAGCATGAACTCGTCCCCATTTAGATGAGTCGAATGGATGGAGTTTCTCGATTCCACAAAAAGAGATATTGTAAAGTGGATGATATACTATTGGCCACTGATCGGCGCGAATACCAGTGTATAGCTTCGTTTCACTGACATATGACAATCTGTCTCTGAATTGTTTGTTTGGATGGAATTCGTTTCTTGAGATGACGCTTTCTTGTGAAATTCGGAGTCGATATTTTGAAGGAACTTCGAACACAGTTTCATATTTCATTGAAAATCTACTGGTTTTGACTAGAAAATTGGATGAAGTATTGGAATATTCAGTGTTAAAGTTGGAAATTAGCTGATTTTCATCGAAAATGGGTTCTGAAAATATAGTTGGTAGCTTGGTGAAGGAGAATGAAGTGAGGTGTCATACTTATGAGTGAATGAAGACGTAGATGGCTCAAGTTTACTCGTTTCTGGATTTTGTTCTTGCGATTCACTTATCGATGAGGACATTTGATGTGGTTATCTGAAGGTTCACTTTGGGAGGTAGTTATTTTGACAATTTTGTTATTGTTAAGAGGATGATGGTGAAGTTATGATATGGCCGTAGTAGTGAAACGATAGCAGTATTATGATTTTATTAATAATGGTAAAGTAAGACGGAGTGGATGGGATAATTTCGTTATTTTTTTGATTTCACGAGCTTTTTCTGATTTCGTTTCTTTGCGAGTGTTTCTGATCATTTTCAAGTGATTCCAGTGGTATGATTGAGTTCAATCGTGCTTTTAAGATTTTGCGAATTACGTATGTGAATGATTATTTGTTTATTCAACAACAGGTAGGAGTAATTATGATGAGTAAATTTGGAATAATAATCAATGGAAAGAGAAAGTGAGTTGCTGGAATGAAGTTGATATTATAAAATGTTTGGTCGAAGCTTCGTTATGAATTAGTGTTTGGAAATTGGGATGATAAAGCAGCAAAGTATAATGAGGTTAGAAGCAGTCAGGAGATATCCGTAATAAACGATATGAGCCCAGTCCGATATGAGCTTCCGCTTGAACCAAATGTAACAACCCATCGATTTGATTATCACCACTTGTGTTCACGAAGCTAGTTCTCAACAGGATGCGAACAGTTATTATAATCTATGCGCATTTGAACGAACGTGCTATTTGCGACGAGCGATTTAACCGAGAGTGAACACTCCTCAAATGATCTACCCGCGCAACAAGCGCAGCTCTTGATCTGGACTTTGTTAATTTCAGCTGATTCTCGTCTTATTCCTTGATACCGCCTGCCCTCGGTTCTCAGACAGAGATTAATAACGGTCCAAAAGTAACGGATAGGAGGTCAAAAAACGGACAAGTTTACGGGTAATGGACGCTCGAGTTTTCAAGGAAGATCGAAAGTTTTTGCGCTTTTAACTACGGTATTGTTCCTACCATAAACCCTCGTCTTCGCGTGGTATTGAACCCTTGACCTCCCGTTCTCCGAGTCAAGCTGATCTGCCACTGAGCCATTGTGCTCGTTTCGTGAAGAGTGATCAGTAGTATTCAGTCTTGATGTGCGAACATTTGTATGTCATATCCGTCAATGCAGAAGGATTAACCTAGTCACCTCCTCCTTGATTCACCTGATAACTTTGCTCCAGCTAAGTATTAGCTCATTTACACCAAAACTATTACTGTCGTAAAATTTTGATATTAAAGTGTACGAAGTTATTTTTTAATATTTTTCGCGAGTATCTTTCTAAAGTTTCGTTTTGAATTAAAATCGGCAATGATTGAATATTCCAGGTGACTGAATAGATTTTGTGAATCGAAGAGAATGGATGATTTCGAGGAAACTCCCGGCAATAAGCCGTTACGATTACCTAAGAAGGCAGCCAAAGTTAAGAATAAGGTATACCTTTTATCTCTAAGATATTTTGGATGAAATAATATGATTCTAGCACTCAGAGAAGTCTGAGAATCAAGCTTGCAGCTGTGAAATTTTGAAGAACTAAGTTTGTTGCTGTACGATCTTACTATCAGTCTGTAATTTTGCTGTGTTATTTTCAAGTATGGTTTGGATTTTTCGTATTAGCTGTATTTATGTTTCGATTCATGCAAATGGTAATATAACCAATCGTAATTTTGTTGTGAGCTGCTTCATTATTGCTGTTGTTTTGATTACTCAAGGATTGCGACTACTCAACTGAGTGATATTTCAGGCGCCCGCAGCTCTGCAAATAACTGCTGAACAGCTGGTTCGTGAGGCAAAAGAGCGAGATTTGGAAATTGTCGCTCCCCCGCCGAAAACGAAAATTTCCGATCCTGAAGAACTTGCAGAGTACCAACGGAAACGTCGGTTTGTTCTTGCCTTTGTTCATATTATTGGACATTTTCCGGTTTAGAAAGTGAAAGGTCACATTTTGCAGAAAGGAGTTCGAAGATAACATTCGTAAAAATCGGAATCAAATCGCAAATTGGGTGAAGTATGCGAAGTGGGAAGAGAATATCGGCGAGATGCAGCGTGCACGATCAGTTTTTGAACGTGCGCTGGATGTGGATCACAGATCAATCACCCTCTGGTTACAGTACGCTGAGATGGAGATGAGGTTTGGGTTATTGTCATGTTACGATTATTATTATTGTTGTTATTATTATTATTATTGAGATATTTTTATATATTTGAAGAAATAAACAAGTGAACCATGCACGAAACATATGGGATCGTGCTGTCACAATCTTACCACGAGCCACTCAATTCTGGTTGAAATATTCGTATATGGAGGAACTGATTGGGAATATACCTGGTGCAAGACAGGTGAGTTTGAGGAGATTATATTGTTTGTGAATGATGATTATCGTATTTGTTGAGGTATTCGAGCGTTGGATGGAATGGGAACCACCAGAGCAAGCATGGCAGACGTACATAAATTTTGAGTTACGATATAAAGAAACTGATCGTGCGAGGGCAGTTTGGCAGAAATTTTTGCATGTTCACGGTCATGAGGTGAAGTTGTGGATCAAATACGCCAAGTTCGAGGAGAGGCATGGTTATTTCGAGAATGCGAGAGCGGTGAGTGGTTATCTTTATCATCATTGAATTCTTATTATTTGTTGGGTTTAAAGCAACCATGATTCTAGGTTTATGAGAGGGGAGTGGAGTATTTCGGCGAGGATAACATGGACGAATGGTTACTGATCTCATTTGCTCAATTCGAAGAACGTCAAAAAGAGCACGAAAGGGCGAGAGTGATCTATCGATATGGATTGGATCATCTGCCTGCCGAGAAAACGGCAGAAATCTTTAAATTCTATACGATTCACGAGAAGAAATATGGGGAGAGGACAGATATAGAGAATGTGATCGTGAGTAAACGCAGACATCAGTACGAAAAGGTATTGGGCTTATTTCATTCAATTTTGTCAATAGTTAAAAATTTGATTTATTGTTTTAAGCAAATCGCGGAAAACGCTTATAACTTTGATGCTTGGTTCGATTACATTCGTTTGTTGCAAACTGAAAAAACCGATCGTGAAGAAATGGAAGATGTGTTCGAGAGAGCCATTGCGAATGTACCACCGCAAGCCGAAAAAAGGTCAATTTATTTTTTGGTTGTGTAGTAAAAAACGAGTAAGATTAGAAGAGATTTGGATTAATTTATTGGAGAAGTGATTGAGTGTGATTAATTCAGATATTGGCGTCGTTACATCTATTTATGGATCAATTATGTGTTGTACGAAGAATTGGAGATGGAGGATGAGGAAAGGACACGATCCATCTATAAGACTTGTCTTCGGATTATACCTCACAGCAAATTCACTTTCTCGAAGATTTGGATTATGTTCGCGCAGTTTGAAATTAGACAACTACAACTGCAGAGCGCACGCAAAATTTTGGTTTGTTCGTGCAGGAATAATTAATCAACAATTGATTCATAATGATATTTGAAGGGCCGAGCGATTGGGATTTGTCCTCGCGAGAAATTATTCCGATCGTATATCGATATGGAACTGCAGCTGAGGGAATTTGATCGTTGTCGCATATTATATGGCAAATTTTTGGAATATTCGCCGGAGAATACGAGTACATGGATTAAATTCGCGGAATTGGAGACGTTATTGGGAGATGTGGACCGAGCAAGGGCCATTTTCGGATTAGCAGTGCAGCAGTCAGCATTGGATATGCCTGAGGTGAGTGGATTGGAGTTTTGATTTGACATTTCGAATTGTGTTTCTGAACATTTGGTTTTATTGAACAGGTTCTCTGGAAAGCGTATATCGATTTTGAAATTAATCAAGAGGAATATGACAGAGCACGACAGTTGTACGAAAATTTGTTGGAGAGAACGACGCATATCAAGGTTTTCATTTTTTTTTTCGCTTTCTCCAGTTTACAACTTCAAACCTGAAATGTTTTTATTTCCTTCTTGACTGTTCAGATTTGATTTTAGAAAATTGTTTTGATTTGAGGTTTGGATAAGTATGGCAGAATTTGAATTGCACAGAGGTGACGTTGATGCAGCTAGACGAATTTATGGACGGGCGAATCAGGCGTTAAGGAATGGCGAGAAGGAAGAGAGAGTGATGTTGTTGGAGGCTTGGATGGCATTCGAACAAGAGCATGGTGATGGAAAGAGCGCGGAAAAAGTAACGAAATTAATGCCGAAAAAGGTGAAGAAACGACGTCAAATGCAGACCGAGGATGGTGTGGATGCCGGATGGGAGGAGTATTACGATTACATATTTCCGGATGATCAGGGTGAGGGTACTTTATAGGATGATGAGCAGAGTGCTTAATAATTGTTCATTTTGTTTATTTTTGCAGCATCGAAAGGAAGTTTCAAATTGTTGGAAGCAGCGAGACGATGGAAGGAAAAAATGGCTGCGACAGAGGCGGTACCGTTGGATAGAGATGAAGCAGCACGAGGCGGTGGTTTGGGGTTGAGCTCGGAGGAGAGCACGATCTCAGACCAGGTTAATGTGCCTGGAGGAAAGGGTGAATTTGGGGCGGGGGATGGAAAAATTCGAGAGGGCGATTCAGGTACGGATTTGAGTAGCAGTACGAGTAGTGGTGATACATCATCAGATTCGTCTGGAAGTGACTCGGATTCGGATGATTCATCCGGAACATCTTCCGACTTGGGTTCAGGTCAAAAGAATGAATCCAAATCCAGCTCTGAACCTTCGGGAGGCAAAAAACGTTGAACAATGTGTTGTATGTAAGTGATTGTAATGTTCGTCAGTGTCAGAGTGTTCCTATCATTGTTGAATTTCAATTTGTTATTTTTTATTCCCATTGTACAGTATTTTATTGTTTTGTTTGCTTCATCGTTTCGTTCATATACAACATTGCAGTGGATTATGTTCAAGTTTCATTCACTGTTTGGCAACTGGAGTCATTAACGTCTCAGCTTATTGAGAATAGCTCATTGTTTTGTTATATACGACAATTTGTTGTTCGTATATTGTTATCTTTTTAATGATTTTATTCTGATTGTGAATTTGAGAATCAGTTGAAAAAATTTCCCGTATAAATGATTCTCACATTGCCTGAAGGGTATTGCATTACTCCTGAATTAAAGTGCCGTTGAAATCGGTATTTAAGTATTAGAGTATACTTTATTTTATGGGCATAATGTGTATTTTAAGGGTAAGAATATAACACACAATTATGATTAAATAGAGAAGATCAGTGGGTATTTAATAATAATATTTGTTGATGTTGTTTGTACAGATGGGTTAGTTATTCATTTTGGTTTATTTGCATACAGTTTAGTGTGAAGTAGGTCTAGGTATTGCTGTTTAGATAGTGAGGATGAGTTGTTCGGTTCGCTGACGGCTCTTTTATTGTGGTTAGTAAGTTGTTTGAGAGAGATATGATACGATCGATTTTCATAATTGGGTTAGTTGCGGTTGCAAACAATTTAAGGGTGATGAATCCGGATGTGATAAAGCGAGCAGATCCAACGGATGATTACGAACTGCTGCAGAGGGTGGGGTCGGGAACTTACGGCGAGGTGTACAAGGCGAAGCACATCCGGTTACTGATTTGGTTGCATCTGAATCTTGTTTTTTACTTCGGAAAATAGCAGGAGAACTGCTTTGAGAAGAGGAAATTCAATTCGTTTATCAAAGAGAATTAACTTCAGAAGCGGTGAGTTGTCAGCCGTGAAAGTGGTGAAATTGGAGGCAGGTGATAACTTTACGGTGATTCAACAAGAGATAATGATGATGCGCGAATGCAGACATCCGAACATAATCGCATATCACGGCAGTTACTTGAGAAGAGACAGGTTGTGGATTGTGATGGAGTACTGCAGTGGAGGGTCTTTACAAGATATTTATCACAGTCAGTAGTGGTGATTTGTTGCCTTTAATAATTTAATCAAGAAAAAGGATGTTGTATGATTCAAGTTAATTTCAGTGACTGGACCGTTGTCAGAGCTGCAAATAGCATTTGTTTGTCGAGAAACATTAAAAGGATTACAGTATTTGCATTCGAAAGGAATGGTGCATAGAGATGTGAAAGGGGCTAATATTTTGTTGACGTATCTGGGGGATGTGAAATTGGGTGAGTTTAGTTGATTGATTTATTGTTCGATTATTTACATGCTGTTTATTACTGTATTACAGCTGATTTTGGTATTGCGGCACAAATAACAGCAACGATCGGGAAACGAAAATCGTTCATTGGAACGCCATACTGGTTGGTTGTTGCAGGTTTTGTTTCGTTTGAGCATTGTACAGCATTGATTTGAGGATGGCGCCCGAGGTGGCGTGTGTGGACCGAAGGGGTGGTTACGGGGTGCAGTGTGATGTGTGGGCAGTGGGTATCACGGCTATCGAATTGGCCGAATTGCAACCTCCGTTATTCGAATTACACCCGATGCAAGTGCTGTATCAAATGACGAAATCGTCTTATAAATCGCCACAGCTGAAAGATAAATTCAAATGGTCTTTTGTTTTGGAATTTTCCTTGAAATCTTATTTTAGTATTTTATTATCATTTTTGTTCAAACATTTAAGTTTTCGGTGGATGGAACGTGAAAAACTGAATTTGGAAGAGATCATTTTTGAAAAGTAAGCACTACTAATAAGAAATATTTCAGGTCTCCATTCTTCCACGATTTCGTCAAGCAATGTTTAACAAAAAACCCAAAGAAACGACCAACTCCAGAGAAATTATTGAATGTAAATTATTTGTTTTTGGTTGAGCTTCAGTAAGAACTGTGATAGCGGTATCTTAGTATTATAATGGTAAAATATTATTTCGGTCACGTCATTTGTAGTGATAAAATATCCTTTCAGTCACATCACTTCGTACTCGGTGCTCTTTCATCACGCATGACCCGTGATTTGCTGGATAAAGTTAATAATCCTGGCGGAGGATCATCCGCATCACTCTTATCGCAGTTATCGCTACACGATTTGGATGATAACGATGATAACGACGTTGGATTATTAATACGATATTTTGGTTTATTATATTAAGCATGAGCTTTTGCAATCGGTTGTATGTTTCAGACACAGACGGCGTTTGGACCGTCACGAATTGAGAGTCGTTTTCACGCGGATCCAAAAGTGACGCACGACGCAATTCGAGTAAGTGATGAAGCGATGGCTCGAATTTGGAGTGATCCGCCAGCCGAGTCAGCGTCTGCGAGAATGCGGAGGTTATATCACGAGGACAGAACCTTACCGGCCAAACAGCAACCACCCTTACCTGATGTCGTGCAAGCTATGTCTTTGTTAGACGATCGCGATGGGGTTATTAACGTCGATGATAATGATGTGAACGCAAATACTGATCAAACATTAAGAGCGTTCAGCCACTGCAGCGCTGATGGTTAGTGTCAGTATTGTTTATTCCATGTTGAAATAAATATGTATGTGAAGAAAGTTATGGTCAAAATTGAAGGTTCATCAGGATCAGACTATTCCATCCCACAACGTCCACCACGACGAAAACGGTCTCCACTCAGAAGGTCGTCGTCTGCAGACACTTCGTTTGGTACATCCACTTTATCGTCGTCAACTTCAGGTGTCAAGCACCGGGCGAATGGCCTCGCCAACTCAGCCCTACCTCGACCAGCCACCTGTTTTGGGTTACCACCGACCCCAAAGGTGGTTTATTTGTTGTTGTTGTTGTTGTTGTTGTTGTTATATTGTTAACTGATCAATTCAGGTGGCGATGGGTGCGTGCTTTTCGTTGATCTTCCATGACTGCCCATTGCATATCAACTGCACGGCATCGTGGATGCACCCGACCACCTTACGACACCTGCTGATGATCGGCTCCGAAGAGGGTATCTTCGCGTTGGATTTGAGTGAGTTGCACGACGCAGCCATGTGTCTCATCCATAAACGTCGATGCGCATGGCTGCATGTCCACAAAAACGTTTTGATGGCTATTCAGGGTGGGTTCTTATACTTTGGTGAAGGACACTTCATCTTTTAGTCGGCACACCTTTATTGCGATTGAATGTTAAGGTAAAACACCGTATTTGTATCGACACGATTTGGTTGCGTTAACACAACGCAATTTCACACAACGAATCGCCAAACCAATGAATAAAATACCCGAAAAATACATCCCGAAGAAACTGGCTATTACTGTACGAATTCCTGAGACAAAGTTAGTTTCTAATTCATTCATATTCAGAATGAACTGAAAAGTAATTAATTATACTGGAAGTGTTGCAGAGATGTTATGCAGTGCAATGTGGCACGGAACGGTGTGAATGGAGATATATATTTGTGCTGTGCGACGCCGTCGCAAGTGATTCTCTTTCAGTGGTATCAGCCACTCTCAAAATTCTTGATCTTAAAAAATGTCTATTATCGTGTTCCATATTTTCCAATTTTTCCATTCCAGTTGATTTATTCTGTGGGAACTGATGCCGATTTTCCGAAGGTAGTTTATATTCCATCATTCAGTTTGCCTCATTTCAAAAGAATAATGTTGAAAGGGATTTGATGAATAATAATTGCTGTTTTAGGTGTGTTTAGCAGTGTACAAAGGAACAGCACACAAATATTATTTACATTTGATAAATTTCAACGATGAAACGATACAGTGTGAATTGGATGAACAGCAGAGGGCTGATGCACTGCGGCTGGATGTGGTTGCGTTGAAGCAGATTGATAGGGTTGGTTCGATTGATAGTTGTAGCAGAAATAATGGTTAGTATAATTGAAGGATGCGTTGGTGTTGTGTTACGATAACGAGTGTGTGGTGGTGAATCAACATGGCATCGTGAAGTCATCACGTGTCACTTCAGCACATTTCAGATTTAATTTCAGAATTGAATATCTGGTCACTCTTTCAGATTCGATTCTGGCATTTCATTCGCATGGTGTGCAGGTAAATGGTTGTTGTTTTGGGTTGTTGATAGCTTATGAATTAACTTTCATGTTGTTGTAGGGTCGTGCGTATGTGCATGATACGATAACACAAGATCTGAATGATTCAAATAACATTTACCAAGTGGTTGGGAGTGATAAGTAAGTGTTTTGATTCATTTCATTTGAATCACAAATGTTTATCGCTTGTGACGGTGAATTAGCTAGTAATTTGCAGATTGGTTGTATTGAAACGACGCCTCACGAGTGCGGTGAGTGAATGCTGTGATTTGTGTATTCTGACGGGACATGAGAGTACTTTAGCTGGTTAGAATTGAAGGAATGGTAAGAGTAATGAGGATTGGTTACAAGCTGCAGTTTCTATCGCACTGGGAACTAGAAATTGAATTTGTCTATCTGTTTAATGCTCATTGAAAGCATTTGATATCATATCCGTTACGCAATTTGGTATTTGTTATGATTGTTCCAATGTAATCATCGTTATTTGTTTTGTGGATTTGGTTTATATTATTGTTGTTTTTTGTGGTTATTAACATTTGCCATTAAATTTTACCATTTAGCCAACTAGAGTACTGCTCGATTGTTCTTTATTTTTCATTTTTATTTTTGCTATCCAATGTTCTCATATGATTTAATGATCTTATCATCTCATCGAGTTGATTCATTTTCAATGATTTGTTCTGAATATTCCATAAATGATTGTTACTGATCGATTAAAGGAATTATAAGTTGACATGTGAGCGTTCGAAATGAAATAGCAGTTGACTGAACTGCACACATTATCTTTTGAATTATTAAATGAATGCGATTCGGATTTAATTTGTAAAATAAATTCGATTGCATTTGAAAAGGTGCAAGATATCTACGAAACAATCGGTGCCTTTAAAGCTGATATAATCTTTATTGCAGATTATTACTATGAACAGTATCTGATATGGTTCAGATGTTCGTGTTTATTATTTCACTTATTGTTTAGACTCTGTATTGAAGGAGGTATTGTTGCTAAATAGAATCGATATTCACATGTTGAATATTACCAATGAATCTGCTACATATTCAGCAATAACAACGAGCACCGATTTTGCTGACTTTTAGTTCGTTTTTTTAGTCAATTTCTTTATTCTTTGATATAAACTTGATTATTTATACTGGAATTTGCAGTGTGATAAATGATGGTGAGCATAATGAAGTAAGTGGCAGTAGGATGTATCTGGATGCTCTTAAGGAGTACTGGTTATTCAGATTTTTGTTTATGTTATTTGGGTATGGAACTGTGATAGTACCAATGTTTTTGGTAATTGCAATTGTTAGACGCAAATATAAAGGTTGGTTAATATTAATCTCTATTATTATCATTGTTATGATTGCTATCATTATTATTAATGGATGAAGGGATGAATTTCAGCGAATGAACTGGAATCGCCAACATTGTGGAATAAATGGTTGATAAGTTTTGCGATTGGTAATCGGGAATATGATCTGATCACATTTGGAAATACGAAGAGATCAAATTCAGTTCTTCAGTCGAAAAGAAATCGTTTCTTTGACGATTCTGTTCGACTGTTTATCTATTTCATTTCATTGCAAATCACACTGATCACGATGGGCTTCTTTCAAGAGGGAATTATGACAAAGGTTATTTCATTATTGGAGTGTCGTTATGTGGTCATAATGAGTTATTTCAGGGTTATACACTGCGATCCTCTTCCAGTCAAGTACATAAATTCTCTGATACTCAGTTCTTGGTGTTTCTGAATCGAATCTCTGCATTGATTCTGAGTGCTTCTTACTTGTTGTTCCATAGGAAAAGGTAATTGTCCTTGTTTGAAATATCCGTGATGTTTACAGTGTATCGTTCAGAGAGCCAGTTCATGTTCCACCGTTATACAAGCATTCTTTTACATCCATCTCGAACACACTCTCTTCGTGGTGTCAGTACGAGGCGTTGAAGTACGTCTCATTCCCGACTCAGGTTATTTTTATTTATTTATCATTGTATTCTTATGAGTGAGATTCAGACGGTTTGCAAGGCCTCGAAAATACTGCCAACAATGTTACTCGGCTTTTTGGTTCGAGGTGAGCGTTATTCGAAGGCCGCGTGCGTGTCTGCGGTATTTATTTCACTTGGTGCATCACTCTTCTTTTTATCCAATCAAACGCACACGTCTAAAGACACAGAAGGTTCTTTCATTTTCCAATTTTTCTTCGATTTTTCAGCAAAAAATGGTGATTCCTCTGTTTTCTCGGCAATTTTTTATAAATTTTCTTCACGTTTTTTTGACCATTATTTTGTAGATGATAATTTGTTGAGGTTTGCAGATGGTGGGATAAGTGCAGTGTCTGGAATGTGTTTGATGATTGGTTATTTGATGTTTGATGCGTTTACGTTGAATTGGCAGAAACGTTTATTTGACACACAGCCGAGAGTGTCGAAATATCAGGTTGATACGCTGTTGCTTTCGCGTTATGAAAACGAATTGCTGTTTTTAGATGATGTTTCTGGTGAATACATTCTCGATGGTGTTGTGTTTGGTGTCTTTGATCGAACAACGCACTCTCTTCTCATCGATTCATTTCGCCGTTTCACATAAGTCATTTGCTCGAGACGCTCTAATGCTTTCGCTTTCTGGAGCCTGTGGTCAGGTGCGATTGCTTTTCATTAGATTATGCTTTTAAGAGAGTAATAAAGAAAGAAATAGTTATTCCAGGTGGTCATTTATATGACGATCGAACGTTTCGGTCCGATAGTGTTCGCGGTAATGATGACTGTTCGACAGATCCTGTCTATAGCGCTATCAGCTGTGGCTTATAGCCATCCGATGTCCGTAAGCGGTGTATTTGGCTTGTTCATTGTGTTTGCGGCCATCTTTTCGAATATTTACCGACAGTATTTCAATTCTGGGTTGAGTGGTGCACAAAGAACAGTTGCAATCTGATAGAAGAGAATGTAATGGGAGCTTTAACCTATTGAACTTCTTTCTGAATTGATTGGTCAGTGAGTATATTCACTGTTGTTGTTATATTCATGTTATTGTTGTTATTACACTGTATTTATATTTTTCGCTCTTTGATGAATACTTCGCATATTGTGTATGTATATAAATATGTGATAATAATTTATCGTCTTTTGCAAGCATTGAATCGATTGTTTCAATTCGAAAGCGATTACTTTCGTATGGGATTTTACGTTTTGTTATTTGATCTTTCAAATTGCGGTTTGAGGACAGAATAGAATTACTATTAGGGCTTGGCGTTTAGTATTAGATTTATATCTCTTTTTTCGTTTTATAAATTTTTTCAAAGACACACCTGAAGACGTTCGTTTATTGTTCGCAGTCAAGTGACTCACTTTCTTAAGGGAGAGAAGAGAATGAAACATTTTTAATGTGATATAAAGGTCACTATCGTTATGAATTATTTTGAGGAAGGTAAACATTTTTGGACAGGATTTATTAATGTGGCATTAGAGAATTGTCATATTTTTCATTAAAACATTAATGAAATTCATTTTTGTGTTTTTTAGTTGGGATCAGTGGAATTGAATTGATCTGAGCGGATGGACTCGCAAGGACGAAAGATCATTGTTGTCGATAATGGTACAGGGGTATGTTGCTTATTCATAATCTTATTATCCCATTCATCGATTGATTTTCAATTTCAGTTCGTTAAGTGTGGCTATGCGGGAACGAATTTTCCATCACACATCTTCCCATCTGTTGTGGGTCGTCCGATAGTGCGATCGTCGCAGCGAATTGGTGATATCGAAGTGAAGGTGACTAGTTATTTATATGATTATTTTGGTAATAAAATGCAAGTGGTTTGAAGGATTTAATGGTTGGCGAAGAGTGCACACAATTACGCCAAATGTTGGACTGTAGTTATCCAATGGAGAATGGTATTGTGAGAAACTGGGACGATATGGCGCACGTTTGGGATTATACTTTCGGACCAGAAAAACTGGATATTGATCCGAAGGTATTGTTGTCTTTTGTTTTGTTGTACACTGATAGACTGTAAACTGTTTCTGCAGGAATGCAAACTACTCCTAACAGAACCTCCTTTGAATCCGAGTGGAAATCGTGAACGATTATTGCAAGTAATGTTCGAGCAATATGGATTTAATTCGTTGTATATTGCTGTTCAGGTTGCTTTTTACCTAGTATTTTTTTCGAAACTTTTTGAGATGACTTTTACTTTTTTGGAATTTCATTCTTTTGCTAATATAGATGATTTATTTGAAGGCAGTCCTGACGCTATATGCACAAGGACTTTTGACTGGTGTGGTGGTTGACAGTGGAGATGGTGTGACTCATATATGCCCAGTTTATGAAGGGTTCGCTCTGAGTCATCTTACAAGAAGATTGGATATAGCTGGCAGAGATATTACCAGATATTTGATTAAGGCTGGTCTTATTTCGGATTGTTAATTGTGGAATAAAGTGATGTGCTTTCAGTTACTTTTACTGCGTGGATATGCATTCAATCATTCAGCAGATTTCGAGACGGTTCGCCTATTGAAGGAGAAGTTATGCTATGTGGCATACGATGTTGAGCAAGAGCAACGTCTTGCACTCGAAACGACCGTGCTTACCGAGCCGTTCACTGTGAGTTGGTGTTGTTTGATGTATATTCATTGTGAGCGTGTGCACTTGCAGTTGCCCGATGGGCGTGTGATACGTGTCGGTGGTGAGCGCTTCGAAGCACCCGAGGTGCTGTTCCAGCCTCATTTGATCAACGTCGAGAAGTGTGGTCTGAGTGAACTCTTGTTCGGTGTTATTCAGTCTGCAGATATTGGTTAGTTTTGTTTGTTTTGTTTCGTTTCTTTCATTGTTCAAACTTGTAGATACGCGTTTGGAATTCTATAAGCATATTGTGCTCTCGGGTGGTACCACAATGTATCCGGGTTTGCCAAGCCGTTTGGAGCGTGAACTCAAACAGTTGTATTTGGATCGTGTTCTAAAAGGCAATGCTGAGTCGTTCCAGGTTTATTTTTGAACCATAACTGTGCGATTTTGAATTCGAGTTTGGGTTAATACTCAGAATTATGGCAATATTATAGTATTTAATCTTCTATTCAGAAATTCAAAATCCGAATCGAAGCACCACCACGCCGCAAGCATATGGTCTTTCTGGGTGGTGCAGTGCTAGCGCATTTGATGAGAGACAGAGACACGGTATGTTTCTTCGTTCATTGGGTAGTTGGTTGGTTGTTAATTGTGGATGATTACAGGACTTTTGGATATCGAAACAAGAATACGAGGAATGTGGTATGGTGCAGTGCATGCGGAAATTGGGTGTGAAGTAACAGATTGGTTAATCACTTTTGTAAACTTCGGTTTTTATTTTGTGAGTGATATTGTTTTGGTTGTGTTGTTGATGGATCTTTATTTGAACAATCAATCACCTTTCTGAAGTTTCAATCAGAATTAAAAAGTGTTAATTCGTTTTCGAAGAAATTTATTTGTTTTTCTTGTTCCGTTGTCTTCCAATTTCATTTCTTGTTCCGTTGTCTTTTTGCTTTATCTGTGTGAGTTTTTTTAGTGCATTTTTCCATTTGCAAATGCTATATTTTATTCGATCAGTCTGAACTTTTCGATTTAATTCGACTCATTCTGAAAAAATTGATTGTTGCGAGCGAGTTTTTCGGGAAGGATTTATCGAGTCGTCTATGTATTGTATTCCCGAAGAGATTTTGCATTTGTGAACATTCCCTCTCAGCGGGGAGATTCGACTTCCTGGATTACGCCCATCCCTCGTGGAGGTTCCATTTGATCCTGTCGAGAGACGTTCGGACAGAATTCAACGCTTATCGGAATAATCGTTTTCATTATCCATCTTGACATTAAATTTCAAGCGTTACTCCTTTGTCTGTTGGAATGGGATCATGCTTCGAGATGGGAAAGTTCTTTAGTATAATGCTTTGAAAGCTTGTCATTGTGATCACTCGCTTATTTTTGATTGCTGTTTTGTGCAGATTTTGGCATCTGAATTTGGACGTTTACGAACGAAAAGTGGAAATTTCCATTAAATTTTATGCCGGAAATGAAGGAAAGTTTATTCTCAATTGCATTCCGTTTATTATTAGGAGTGGTTTTGTAATGATTGATTAATGAGATCATCTGTGTTGAATGTTATTGAATGATTCGGTGATATTGTAATGATAACAGCAATAAAGTTGAATATAAATTTGATGTTGGTTTACTCGAAATGTTTGGAACATTACTGAATAATATCTGATTGATTACACGTTGATATATTTTTGAATAGCATCTGTCATGATTGAGACTGTGATTATGTGTTGGCTTAGGAATGTTCCTTGTTCGTGAATTGGAAAACTTTGAGGCTCGAATTCAGTGGAAGTTGAAAAGTTTATGCTTTAAGCAAGATGACAACCGCTCACAGACCAACGTTCGATCCGGCTCGTGGTGGTACGGGCCGTAATGAAGGGGATTTGTCAAAGTTATCGCAACAGTACTCGAGTAAAGATATGCCGTCGCATACGAAATTGAAGTATCGACAGAAGGGCCAGGGACATGCTGACGAGCTCAGATCAAAGGTCATTTGTTTGTTTGATCAGTGACAGGGTTAATGAGTGACAGTTTATTATCGCTCAGATGAAACGTATGATCGTTGTTAAGGATTTACGCCGTGAGCTGGAACAGAAAGAACGGGACTCGCGAGATCGTCGAGGAGGTAGAGAGAGTGGATGGAGTGGCGGAGGCGCCAGCTCTTCGGCAAAAAAGGCACGAATTGAAGCTGGAGCAACAACTGCAACTAACGCACAGGATGAGGATGATTCTTACGACGAACTCAATGAGGTGAGGGCATATTTCATGCAGTTGTTTTCGATGTGCACATTTGATTTTTCATCTACAAATTTGTCATTTTTTTCAATCAGTTGGGACTTGTGTGATATGTAAAAGACAATTATGATTACAGTCCTGATACGCGAGTGATTAGCCAATCGCAGTTGCATCCTCGAAATGTCCGGCTTCACGGAAGTGATTAGCAAATTGCAACTTCAGCAGCTAACCACTCTTTTGTGAAAATTTTGAAAATATCAGATGAGCATTTTTTGACAGGATTCTGGTTCTGATGAGGATGATACAGCAGAACTGATGGCGGAACTGGCGAGAATTAAGAAGGAGAGAGCTTTAGAGAAGGCACAAAGAGATGCAGTAATAGCTGAAGAACAGGTTAGATGGTTCGATAATTTTGACTGGCTGGGTGATTTTTGTGAGGAGGAATGGCGGCTTTTCAACTTTTGATATTGTTTTCAGGAACGCATAAGAACCGAAAACATCCTACATGGCAATCCGTTGCTGAATCCTGACTCGGTTGATTTTAAAGTAAGTTTTTGCTGACTTAATTGAAAGGTACTTAAAGAGTTTCGTTTCTATTTGTTGCAATCAAGGTGAAAAGACGATGGGACGACGATGTTGTGTTCAAGAATTGTGCAAAAGGATTGGAGGAACGCAAGAAAGAGACCACTTTCATCAATGACGCTATTCGATCAGAATTCCATCGCAAATTCATGGAAAAATATATCAAATAATCTCGTAGCTGTTTTGTTTTCGACCATGATATTTGATTTCGTTTCTCGGGCTGATATGATATTACTCAACTTTTGCTTCTTCATTTCAATTTTGACGAATTTCGTTTAGTTTGTACTGAAATCGAACGAAACTGGGTTTAAAATAGTATCGTGGCGAACGAAAAGCTGTCTCTGTAAGCACGAGATTCTCCGTTTTATGATCATTCATTGAGAGAATTTGTTCATTTTTTCATATTTATTGATCGTGTTTTTGATTGATGTGTGAATGGAATATGATAAAATTGAATGATGTAAAGATTGTTCTATTTTTTGAAGAGAAAGCAAATCGGTTTATGAACCATCCTTATTATTTGCATTTGTGTTAGATCTTATCTCATCGCATTGTTTACGATTGGAGTTGTCGTTGATAAGAAATTTAGACAGCATTCGGGTTGTTGATATTTTGTTGGAGAAGGGAAGTTTTTATGGAAAGTAAAACGGAATTTCCTTTTGGAATTTTCGATGAATTATGGTTGGAATCAATTTGATTTTTTATTACAAGTCGCTTCTGCTTTTAAGAGGAAAAAATATGCGTTTGGTGGTTATGGTTTGTGTTATTTTGGGAGTGAAATCGTTTGGACTTTGATGGAATTTGCATTTGCCGTGCCCTGATAGTGAGCGTTTTGTCGCACTTTGATTCTTTTCATTGGTGAAGATAATGTGAAAGTTGTGTTAGATTCTCACATAACTACGCTTGAAAACGCACAGCACTGTGTTTACTTTGCTTTTATGAATCGTTTGCGTTTGTGATTGGTTACTGAATTGATGTTTCTATTGTATTAAAATTGATAAAGGATGATCATTTGATTTGATTTTGTTAATAAAATTATTATTTAAAGGTTTCTGCTTCAATCATTAATCGACTTGGTAATTGAATTATGAGGGAACGCAAGAAGATTATCGTATTTCTGATTACGTTCGCAAGGTTTTATTCATTTGATTATTCAAATTCAGTTGGATTGATTGAGTTTGACAGGAATTTGATTCGCATAGAATAAAATTTTGTCACTGCGATAAAAGCTTTATGCAATTAAGAAGAGAACTGATTTTGGGATGAACCTTCAGTTATGCTTTGTATCATGCGAGCAGAAAAACGTTAAGTGGAGTGAAAGCATCAATAACAAATGATTGGACAAGGAACACGACTGTTGTTAGTTTATTTTTAATTATTGTTTTGAAGATGGAGATGACACAGAGGGATTCATTTCAGGATGGGGCATTTATTCCATCGGTGAGTGGAGCAGAAACCTTTTTGGGTCTGTTGGATGCGCTTTTTATGGCTGCATACGCCATTGTGAGTGTTTTTGTCTATAATTATTATAACTGGATTAATCAAGTCATTGTTAATTTTCAGTCATTGTTTTATTGGGGATGGTTAGGTGACCGATTAAATCCACGAAATGTGATCGTTTTTGGTATGGTTGCTTCTGCGCTGGCGGTGAGTTAGTTTATCTTCATCTGTATTCATTTGAGTCTTGTTATATTTCAGTTAGTATTATTTGGATCGGTACCCAAATGGTTTAATTTTTATTCGATGCCGTATTATGTTTTGACTTATATTATTTTTGGTTCATTGCAAGCGTGTGGATGGCCGAACGAAGTTGCGATAATGGTTGGTGATTTGAGAATTATTGTCGTGTTGTTATTGGCTATTGACTGTTGACCTCATTATTGATGCTGCAGGGTAACTGGTTCGATAATTCGAACCGTGGCTTTATAATGGGTCTTTGGGCTGCGTGTCAGCCAGTTGGAAATATTTTAGGAGCTATTTTAATCACACTGATACTTCCGTCAGGTTATGAGGTAAGTAAATATTCTTATTTCATTTCTTTATTAGTTTCATTTGGTGAATGACTTCTTTTTATAATCAATTTCAGTATACATTTGCATTTAATTCGTCTTTGATGGTTGTGGGTGCATTGATAGTAGCTTTAACAATAGAAGATAGTCCGCGACGAGACGGTTTATCATATCAACCAATCGATCAAGAGAGCGATAGACAGACATTACCGTCACACACTGCAGATCAGGAAGGTGATACTGGTGGTATTAATGGAGAAGAAAGTGCGCCAATTGGGATTATTGAAGCGTTGTTGTTACCGAATGTTATTCCGGTTGGTTTTGATTTTGATTAAAGATTTGCAGCTGGAATCGCTGGTTTGATCTTATCTGAAGGGAGTTTTTTTTTGGTTCATCTTGTGATCAATCGTTAGTTGTTGTTCAGTTTGGGTTTATTACTGGCGGTGATATTTCATTTTGATATTATTGCAAAAATGATAAATATTTTCAGTACTGTTTGTGCAATACGTGTTTGAAGTTCGTGAATTATGCATTCTTCTTTTGGTTACCGTTTTATCTGACTGAAAAGTATAAATGGAGTGAGAGGGAAGCAAATGCTTTGTCGATCTGGTACGATGTTGGTGGGTTTGCGGGTTCGGTGCTTGGCGGGATTGTATCGGTTACTGATTACCCTGTTTATTTACATTTGATTTCAGTTTTCATTCAAGTGTGATTTAAAAAGTAAAGCTTTATAATTTTGCTCACGTTCCGTGCAGAATAGTTCAAGAAGTCTTCCATTTATAGAATAATATAGTTTTAACTTCGGCTTTCTATTGGATTGTACCGTGTATTCATCTGGTTACAATGAGTGTATAACGGGGAGCAGGATTCACTTTGGTGGATGCAGAAGGAATGAAACCACTTGCTCCTCACAAATATCAGTGTTGATAGAACACTCAGGCGGGTATCACCGAATCTATCAGGCGGGTATCACCGAATTTTAGGATCGTCTGGGGTACCGAAGTCCAGTGATAGTGCTGATGTTGTTCGCGTCCCTGATCATCCTATTTCTCTACATTGGTATTGGTGCATGGCCCGTGTTGAATGCAATTGTTATGACTTTTGTTGGTATTACCATCTCTGGTCCGTATAATCTCATTGTTGGAACGATTTGTGTGGACCTCGGAAAACAGCCTGTTTTATCAACAAATGCACAGGTTTGGGTTTATCTGGAGAGGTTTTTATCGTTAATACATGTCATATTTATGTGTTGGGTACTTCTGCTGTTCCGGAGCAGCGATTCACTAATTGCCCTCCATTGTCCCTTGACCTCCCCTTAAATTACTAAAAAATGAGTAATTCCTTCCCTATGTGGATCCCTGATATTATATCCACTTCATGTTTGTTGTTATTACATATTGCTTTTGTTATTATTAACATTTACTAAAGGCTATGGCCACAGTCTCGGGTTTAGTGGATGGTACAGGGTCGATTGGCTCTGCGATCGGGCAGTTTATTGTGCCGATTGTACAAACGAAATACGGATGGAATAACGTGTTCTATTTGTTTATTTTTATGGTATCTCATTGACATCATGCATTTATTGTTGTTACTGATCTTATTTGCTTGTAATGCATTTGTTCTATTCCGGAATCTTTTGAAAGTTAATTTCCTTAAATTATTGTCGAAATTTCAGAATTTGCTTGCAACAGTGTGCTTGCTCGGCCGATTCTATTTGGATATGAATGAAATTCTGGCGAGAATTAGAGGACATGCGGATGAACGAGAACGATTAGTTTCTCACAACCATTCCTCTTAGTCTGTGTTGTTTTATTAATATTATTGCATTTTTGAACTGATATTCATCGGGGTGTGAAAAATGTTTAGGTAGATTTTGATAAAATTCTGTCGTGGATTAAGTTCGATACAATTAGTGACCACGTCTGTAATACATTGAGGGCATGTTACCAATTACAATTGCATTCGGAAAGTGTCGGTCTTCGGAGGAATGATTTTCGGAGTTTATTTGTTGTCTGTTTTATGCACATTCATTTGCGTTGTAAAATTTTTTCTCATCACCTGCACAATCAGAAATAATACGGTGACGTTTATTTTGTCTGTAATCATGTTACTGTAAGTACGGCTATTATTATTGCTGATTGTCATTATTATCGTCATTACTTATTATTACTTGTAATTTTAATTATTGTTGTTGATATTGTTTACATCGGGAATATCATTTATTGCACGTGTGCATTTGCTGTGTAACAAAAATGATAATCAAATACATATCTGAATTAATAAATATGTGTTATGTCTACAAGACAAAAACAGGTCTATGCCAGGTCGTGCTGTACGTTTACCAAATAGTATTGTCGTAGAGTAGTTCAGTTCAATTTCCGGTATCTCACAGTGATATGATAGAATTGACATTTTGTTTAATGCATAACTCATCCGGACATGAGCCTCAGCCTAAGCTCGAGCCCAAATGTAATCCGTCAATTTGACTATCATCACTCGCGTTCAAAGGTATTTCCGAACACGATGTTCGCAGCGCGAACGATCATCGGCACTTGTTTACTTTGGGGGAGGGGGGGTCGTACGCGAGCACGCTCGCGTACAACGATACACACACACGCTCGCACACTGTGAGCGACGCTTTCACATGGGCCGAGGTCACGCCTACTGCGCATGGCCTCAGTCTAAGCGTAGTCTCGGCCTAAGCCTACGACTGAAGTCGCTTGCTAGCCCCCCTCGTTACACTGAGGCATCTGAAGCTACGCTTAGATGAGGCTGAGTTCACGCTTAAGCTGAATCCATGCGCAGTAGGCGTGGCATCGGTTGTCATACGCGAGCGTTCTCGCGTGCGACCCCCCCCTGAAGTAAACAAGTGCCCGATCATCTGTGCGCACTTGAACGAACGTGCAGGTTGCGATTTTCCAACGAATTAGAATACTCTATTTTCGACGTCGCTAATTACGGACGGACTTATTAAAAGTACTTTTTAACGAGGGATATGGCAGAGTGCAATAGTCTCGAATGGACTTTGTCAATTGTATTCTGCTTATCATTGATTACCACTGATATTCACGTGTTATGCAGGTGGTGTCATTATTTGGTAAATGAAGAATGATAATAAAAGGAAATGATATCTGCATCGAGCTGTTCAACAACTTCGACAGCATACCAACACAATTACCAGAGTTTCGTTCGATTCTGCAAATTCTTTTGTTCTAGGTAAGTTGTTGTTTATTAATTTACCAACATAAATATCTCATGATTAATCATTGTTTGGATTGGTTCAAATTCTGGTGCAAGCTCGAAGCGGCGAGACGCTCTGTCATCGTTGTACAGCCAATTTCGACCAGTCGGATTGGTTTAATCTGCGTGTCGACGAAATCGGTGAAGTGTCCGCATTACTTCGTCAAACCATAACAACGTTTGTATTTTCTTCTATAGTTCGCATGCTGTATTCTGACCTTATTTTCGTGATTCGGTTGTGGGATATTTTTGTTTGAGGATTGCAGATATCCACCTCTTACAAGTGATCTCTCAGTTGATTTTCTTTTGTATACAGCCGATGGTGATTTTTTACCTCTGGAAGCATGGTGAGTGGGGATTTTATTCTTTGTCTTAAATATTTATTTATTATTCCATTGAACTAGATTTTGAGTGGTGAATTCTCGAAGTAGGAAGTGCTGATCTGTAGGGCAGAAAAATTAGAAGGATGAAGATGATGGTGATAACGTGAATCTTGATATCAGTTATGAGATTGGAATTTTGAATGCTCTGGAGTGCTGCTGATGAATTTGAAATTTGAAGGCATTTATCAATTCGTGAAGAAGCGGAAGGTGATCAGGAGAATCAGGAAGTTCAAGCGCAAGGAGGTGCGGCCCAAGGCGGCCTTGGAATGCGGGGTACAAACGTGCGAACCCAATTGTATCATCAAATGGGAGTACTGCTGAAGTCAGCAATGGCTGTGGCACGAGTAACACCGATGTTTAGGTATTACGTCAGACACCAGTCGGCCGACACATTTATCGTTTTTTATAGGGTTCGTCAATTGGTGGTTTTTCGATTCTTGTTTGCTATTCGAGAAAACTTTTTGAAAGCTTGTGGAGCAGTCTGCGATATTCAGTACTAAAGTTGGTTTTGTTCAGGTTTATGAAGGACATCCGGAACTGGACTTGGGTGAGGGTCAGAAGTTGTATAGTATCGGTAAGCTGGAATCGCCATTCGGCACGATCTCACTCGAGCTTGGCTATCGAACAAAGATGCAGATCGAACGATCGTTGAAACATCAGCGTAGTGATATTATGAAGACATCATCAATCAAACGAATCGGTTCATTAAACAATCAATTAGTGATTGGTGAAGGTTGCTTTCTGTAAATCTGATTGTATAATCTGTTGTTATTTAGACAAAATCATTAAGACATAAACTGATTCGATTGTTAAGCAAAAGAATTGGATGAACGAATGATCCAAATACCGTTTTTGCCATCCACATCATGCGTATGCAGTTCACCATCAAGGGAACGATTCAGTGAAGAGAATGATGGAGTATCACAATGTGATGATACTTTCAGCACGTTCAGTGTCAGTCCAGCTAGTCAGGTTAATATTTCATTGAAACATTGTAAGATCTCGCAGCAAGATCAAACTGTTCGAATCAAAGTAGGCAACAGAAATCTCATTTCGGAAACAACAAATTGTTTTGCATCGAAATATCTCATGCATTGTCTGCAGAAAAGTGGCGGTTTCTCTCGAACGGGTTCAACTTCGAGTACATTCAGTTACCGTTTCGACCGGTCTGCATCGTCAACGTCGGATGATGGTTCGATGAAAAATGTTTTTGGTGGTCTGGGTTCGAGTCCTCGGATCAGTGAGACTTTAGCGAGAGGTATACCATCTCAACCAAACAGGGAGGTGAGTAGATCTTATGATTTGTTTTGAGTTTTGAAGAATTAATCTTTTAGAACCAACCACCTCGAACAAGTTCGCTGCCATTTTTTGCGTTGCTGACAGCGTCAACGTCGAATGTAATCTTCCGAAGTCAGCCCCTCGATAAAGTACCAGAAAATGAAGCAATGGATAATACTATGATAAAGGCAAGTGCTGAAAAGAAAGAGACAGCCACAGCAATGTCGTGTTCGTATCCGTCATCATCATCGCAACAAACAACACCAACCAGTGAAACGTTACGAAGTGCAAGTGATTATCAAAGAAATGCAGTTGATTCATCTCTTTTAGGTGAGTTGATTATCAATTCGTTTTTTGTCCGTTCATATTCATTTTGTATTTGAGATAGCGCAGAAGTTGAAACGATTCGTGCGAGCACAGTCAGTACAGTAATGGCTGCATCTTATAAATATCATGTGGCTGAGGGTGATAGTAATACTGATGACGACGATGACAGCAGTACGCAAGCGGCGACAACAAACGCCGATATATCTTCGGATGATTCGTTTGTTAAGGTAAATTGTTTGTGCGATTCGTTTCTTGTGATTTATTTTGTTGCTTGAGGTACCTTTCGGTAGTTGGCATGACGGGGATGGCTCAGATTTGGGTGATGCGGTACATTTGTTCCGATTGGCTTCACAGCAAACCGCGATCGGATTTGCGATCGACCAACCCGACTCAATCAATTATCAAGTTTGCATTTGAATCGTTTAAATCGTTTCATTTGATAGCATTTATTTCTTGCTGTTTGTCAGTTTCAGTTGGCCAAATTTGAAGCGCAGCAGTCTGTATTCGATCGGTTTTTGGCGGACTTGGTGCGTGTCGAGGAGAGGGAATCAAATAGCTTATGCTTAAGCTATCAACAACCATCCTGTGCATCACCAGCGCGAAATAAGGCCCAATTTTTTTGATTACATATTTCCGTTTTCTGAATGCCTGCATTCTCTGGAATAAGATAGTAATCTCTTGTCAGATAATTCAGTAAATCTCTAATGAGCTCAGTTTTTTAGGATGACGGTTTCTATTCAACATGTAACGGGGTTGCTGAAATTAACGAGATTTGTTCTTAATTTTGAGAGGTGCTTGCCGATGTCACTCAGACTGGTCGTCGGTAACGTTGTGGTTCGGATAGTGATGACATTTTAAGATGGCTCAAACTTGAGCTGATCTCTATTAATGATCTAATAGATACAGTTTCTTAATTCATCTGAAGTTAACCCAGCTATTCATCTGAAGTCACAAGTTTGAAATTTCAGCAACCTCAGGTATTTAACAAAGACAGAAATATGTCTAGCAGATTAGATTATCTTATATTCTTGCACATATGGACCGCTTTATTATACCATAAACGAATTTCTGCGAGCACTTAATAATGAGCTTATTTTATCGCTCGTTTTTATGGATATCTGTATCATACAATATTAATATGCGTAATTATCAGCTCGAAAAATGGTGTCAGTCATTCCTTTGTTTAATAATATTTCACTGTATATACATTGATGTATAGTCGTAGTTTTTGTTTTTTGGTCATTCGATATTATTATTGTTATCATTTCAGTTACATTTTGTGATGTATAGTCAATCAGAGTTATCGTGTTGTTTAATGGCATTGATTATGATGTTATCGTTTTATATGGATACCTTTGTTTCTTATTGCTGTGTTTATAATCTGATTTATATCGTTATCATTGTTCACTTTTGAATTTATTATCGTTGCAAAATTTGATTTTGCTCAATAGAACTACGAAAATAAATCGGTTTGGATGCATTTTTATTTATGGGCTGATTAATCAAAATGTGAATACTCGAAAATAGCACTTTTATCTGTTGTTTGATGAATGTGAATAACCGAATTTATTTTTATTGTTATTACCGTTGCTCGATTTGGTGTTTTCGAGGGTAGTGGGAACAGGAGGAGAAATGCTTCGTAGAGGAGTGTCGTTGCTGATCGGTGGCCAAGCGAAACGAAGCGTTGGTGCTCGTTGTGTGGGTGACGAGATGGCGGTTAGATACGAAAGTGCTGCTGCGAAGCCTCAACGCAGTCAGTATGTACCACGACGTGCTGTTCTCTACGTGCCTGGAAGTAGTGAAAAAATGTTGAAGAAAGTACCACAGATTGAGGTGATTCCTTGTGGATAATTGAGTTGTTGTTGGAGAATGTGAATAATACTGAATTTCGAGGTGGATTGCTTGGTACTCGAGATGGAGGATGGTGTAGCGATAAGTGCCAAGGAAGAGGCACGCCTGAATATTCGTAAATATCTGGATGAACTGCCCGCGAAGGGAACGCATAAATGCTTAGAATTAGGTGTGAGAGTGAATTCGGTGGCTAGTCAACTCATTTACGAGGATGTTAAAGTGAGTGTTGTAGTCATTTGGGTTTGTTTGAGGCAAATTCACTTGTGATTTGAATTTAGTCATAAATTTTAATTGAAATGAAATTTGAAAGGAGGTGGCAAAATCAGAGAATATGCCCGAGGCGTTCATGATACCGAAAGTGGACTCGATTGAAGACCTGGCTGCGGTGTTTGAAGCATTCAGATCGGCATATGGCGAGAAACGGATCTCGGAATCGGTTTATATTTAGAACTTATTATTGTCATTTTAACACATCATACTGCTTCATTGCAGAATACACGATTAGTGATCTGGATCGAAAGTGCTCGTGCGCTGTTGGATATGCCGCGTATTTTGAACGCGGCTGTGAACTTAAACAAGTCAACGGGATTCTTTAAAGTTGACGGCGTCGTTTTTGGATCGGATGATTTTTGTGCGGATATTGGTAAGTGGTTTCGTTAATACTTATTACTTACGTATTATGAGCTAATGAATTTAGGTGCAACTCGGACTAAGGACGGTCGAGAGAATATTTATGCACGACAGAGATTTGTGACATGCTGTAAAGCATTCGGACTCCAAGCGATCGATTCAGTTTATATCGATATCAAAGATCAACAAGGATTGAAAGCACAATGTGAAGAAGGTTCATTTTTGAGTTATTTTTGAAATTGGATTGATTTCGCTGAAAATGAATCGCGTTGAATAAACTTTTGAAATAATCCCTAAAGATTAAATTTCTAACTTTGAATTTCTGAACGGAATGTTTGAAATTTGTAATGAAGTTTGTGAAAATAATTTGATTTGAGGTCGTTTATGGGGATTTGATGGTAAACAGGTGATTCATCCATCACAGATCGACGTTGTTCAGAGTGCCTTCTTACCATCAGTTGAACGAGTGGAGTGGGCTCGTGAACTGATGAAAGAGTTCGTGGAGCATGAGAAGAAAGGGAAGGGCGCATTCAACTTCAGAGGGCATATGATCGACAAACCTCTGCTGCTGCAAGCAATGAACGTCGTCAAAATGCTCGACAGGGTTAATAAAGGACGTCAGCCGTGATTCATGCATCACACTTTGCCGTGATCCCTTTTGAGATGATGCACTGGATTTTATCGAATAAATTCCAGATAAATGAAAGGAAAATTAGAAAGTTTTAACTGGTAAAGTTTTTTGTTTGTGAATTTGTTTAAGATGTGATAGATAGTATAATTTAAGGTGATTTATAATAATGCTGAGCGGTGGAAATTTTGATATTTTTAGTGTGATTTTATAGGGAGGGATATGAGGTGACCGACTGCTCGATGATAATAATAATGAGCATAGTTGTGTAATATCAATGTGGTATAATGATACTGAGGTTGTGCAATTATTGGCGTATGATTCAAATGAATTATTGTTGATTCGATGGTGTTATATTTGGTTAGAGTGAACATCATCGAGGCAGTTATCTAATTATCATTTTAATGTAAAATGCATTGTTGATTTATTCATCGGGTGTATGTGGTGTTTTTGAAATGAGCAGTTGTAAATATAGTGCTAGGGTTCGTTCATGAATGTTTTGTCGAGTGAGCGATTTGATTCAGTCGAGACTCGTTTGTTTTCCTGAGAGTTTTGTGCAGTAAACGAATCACTGCAATCTGATGTGTTTTATTTTTGAAACAAATGACATTTGTGATCGGTTCATTAAAGCATTTTGATGAATATTCTAATATACTGGATTGATTTTCGACGAGTGATTCGTTGGATTGTGAGGGCATTATCAGGGCGATTAGGAGATTTGAAATGCCCTTTAAGGTCCTAAAGATGTTGGAAATATTGCAAAAGACACTTAAACTTCAGGAAACTTCTAGATTTTAAATGCCTCTTAACGTGCTGTAGATCCTAGGACATTAGGAATCTTGCTTGCGATCCTTATGTTATCAGAAATCTTTGTTAGGGCCTTTGGAATCTCGCGAACCTTCCCTGGATTTCATGGAATCACATGAATCCTCAGGGTTTCACCGGGAACACGACAATTGACCAAGCGACAACTGTCAGCACGATGTTTCGCCACAAGTAGTCGGTCACACAAACTTCGTTTGGCTTCGCTTTTTGAGCAGTGCGAACGCTTAGACTTACGCTGAGGCTACGCTTACGTTGAACCCGGACGAAGTTGGTCAATTGTCGTAGACCCGGTTTCTGCATCCACATGAGTCGGCAATTTTTACTTTGGGGGGTCGCATGCGAGCACGCTCGCACACTATGGACGACGCTTTCACATGGATCGAGGCCACGGCTACTGCGCATGGCCTCAGCCTAAGCCTAAACTTGACCTCGCTTGCTGTTTGCCGTTGTGACATCGAGCGATCTGAGGCTACGCTTAGATGAGGTTGAGGTCACACTTAGGCAGAAGCCATGCACAGTAGGCGTGGCATCGGTTGTCACACGCGAGCGTGCCCCGGGAGTAAAAAGTGCCCTTTTGATGTTTTGACGCAAACTGAGCGAAATTCACCGATATCACCTCTTTCTTGCTTCAAACGACTTGAAATCTACTGAAGAAAAGGCTAGAATTTAAAATCAACATGACTGTGGGCGTGGCTAGTTTCAGACGTGATACTCCCGTTCGCAACGTCACAATACCAATATAGTAAGGCAAAAAACGTGTTGAGAAACAAATAAATTCAAAAAATATTGGGCTACAATATTTTTGTAAAGATTCGCAGCTCAATATTTCAGTGAAAAATTAATGATCTCAACACGAATCTTTCTACACTGTAATTGACCACAACGTTGCATTTGCAATTTTATAATGTTAGTAATTTTTATTTTCTATTATTATTTTTTGAAATTATGACCTTTATGAAATGATATTACAGTTAATAGAGTATGATTGATGTGTTGATAAATTGCAATGCAATGCTTACTGAGGTAATGCTGGAAAATATAATTTGAACCGTTTACATGTCGTTGAATACAATAAAAATCAAATGTTCGATTTAATATTGCATTTAAAACTTCTCGTGGATTTGCTCTTTTTGCTGTTTTAAATTGCTTTATTGCTCTCCGTATCTGTTCTGTTCAAGCGGATTGATTCTGCAGTGAATTAGGAATTAAAAATACGTATGCGATTTGTTGCGGAATTCTTCATATTTATGTTGGAATACTTACGGGATTTATGCAGTTCATAAGTTGGATGAATTTATGCAGTTCATAAATTTGCCACATTTTATTGCTTACGATGGTTTGAATTTGAAGATTATTTCATACTAATAGTATATAATATAATTAATAGCGATTTGTGTGTGGCGACAGGGACATAAATATGGCTAGTTATGAATTTGTGGGTCTGCTCCGTATTGCTCTTGTACCTTTATTCTGCGTATATCTCTTATACTTTTATTCTGCGTATACAAATTGTTATAGAAGAGTGATGAGCTTGTACGGAGAGGTGCTTGGTTGTACTGATTCGAGTTCTACTGAAATTATTCTATACAAATTCATTGGCTAATTAATAGTATTGAATGTATGCCTTTATTTGCTTGACTTCATAATACATAAGGTGGTTCGTAATTGAAAAAGTTCGTTTAAAGAGCACAGGAATAATAATGCTGATGCAGTTTATTTTTATTTAATTAAACACAACATTTGAAGGGAGATTTGTATTGTCGTTTTCGTTTTGTTAGCACTGAGTGCCGCTTTGAGGTGTACTCTCTTACTTATGTTGTTTTGAATGGATTTTTTAAATATTATTTTCACATCTTCTTCTATGGTAGCACTCTGTTCAAGCATTTACAGTCGCAAGAAGTATTTGGTGAAAGAGGAATGAGATGTGCAAAATTAGGAAATTAGTGCAGATGAATATGGGTTCGTGATGATATAATGGCGTGAGATGTGACCAGTGTCGGACTTTGTGATGAGGGTGGTGATGAGATGTTGGCAGTTAATTAATATGACGGAATAATATGGAATGTTACTGGAGGAGTATGTTATAAATTCTGGATTGGTAAATCATTGCGTGCAAATAGAAGGGATAGGTTTTGAGTTGGTAAGGAGGAATTGGGTTGAATTATGATAGATTGAGAACAAGAATGAGAGGATTAATGAGGCAGACGAGGACGAGAAGGAAATTGAGAGGTATTGTGCAAAAATGAGGATTATTAAAGAAATTGAGAAGGCACGCTTCGCTTAGTGGTAATAACCGCACGAATTTATGTTACAACTCGATAGTACAGGGTTGGGAGCATTAAGATAAGATAATACCGCTGCATTAGAAGAGATTTAGAGGGATATAGATAGCTGCTGATTTACAGCTCGTGTGCTCTTTTTGTGATGTGATGTAATTAGAAAGAGGAAGAGATATCTCTTGTGTTCGGTGCATTAGGAAGTGAAAGAAAGAAAGAAACACATTTGCATACAACGCTACTATCGAATTGGTTATGGTGCTGGGTTCTGCTGGTCTTATTATATTTTTGTTACTGTTTTATTAATATTCTATGTTTATATTGATTGGTCGATTCATCTGTTAATAAGAGGGGTGATCCATTTGATTGGTAAGATATTACAGTTACTATCAATCGATTTTAGTGCGTTTGTTGCAATGTGATTAATATTGGATTTGATTCGATATTGTTTTTATAGATTGATTAATTAATGCTTCATGTTGAAACGAATCAGTAGAATCGCTATGAGAGTGTCTGTTTGGTTGGCTGTGAATCGAGTGTTATCATACACACTCTCGTCATTTGTTTGTCTGAGAGGTGTTTGCCATCAGCGAAAGCAGATCCCTCTGAAATGTTTATTATCCTCTTTGATCCCATGCAGAGTCTATGGATGGTCTATATCGGTGCTTGCTTTTGTCTGCCTTTAATTGCTCACAGCGGTGTTGTATCTTTTTTCTGGGAGGGAGGGGAGATCGGGGATGGATAATGGTAATAGGCAATGATAATAATAGTATCAATAAATGCGATTGAGTATTTGATCAAGATTGATTGATAAACGATCGATTTTGTGGGTAATTGTAGAGGGATGGATGACCTTGCCATTTATTTTGAAGTTGTGGGAGGAGGATAGGGAATTATTGAGTTAGATTTGTATTTGATAGTATAATTGATATATCATTGTGATATGGACTGAGAAGTTGGGATTGTCAGGTTGGTGTTAGGATTTAAGATTTATTATTAGTGGCTGATTTGTTTGAAAGGGTAGGTGTGTGAAGGTTATTTGATTTGTTTATTTGAGTTACAGACTATGATTTATTAGGTGCGCATGCAATGTTACCGTTATGGTTAAATAGTTTACTAGATAAAATAGTTGTATTGTCATTTTCAGTGTTATTATTAACGTCAGTTTGATTATGGTACTTGCACTGCAATAAATATCAGTGCCTTTTGATGAAAAGTTGAATGGTTGACTCATGAATGAATGTTGAAATAGCATTGCATCGGATTGTGTTGTTCATTATCTCGTGTCATATTTTTATTCAGTTTTATTATCGTTCAGAAATGTGTGCCTTTTGATGTGAACATGAGTCATTCAGCAGTTGGGCTGATTTCCGATATGATAAACAGATTTGATTGGTTCGGTGAATAATGAATTTGGTTTGGTTTTTTGATTGGTGGCGTTCGGGATAGTGGATGGTTTGATTTTATGTGATTAAACCCGTACTCTAGTATGGTCCGCCTTAGCGTACCCTTTCATTGGAGTAAGTAATGTGATTATGAATGAATAGAACACTTTATTATGATGATCGAGTGCTTCTTCGTTGATTAATCACTTCATTTTGTTGATTAGCCAACAGCAAGGGTGAAAGTAACCTCTAATTGTTGAGGATTATGGGAGAAGATTGCGATTGCGAATAGTCTATAGATTGAATTGGAGTGGGAGGGTGGATCGAGTGTGTCCGAATACATAGTAGTATTCGTCGATCTGTTTGTATAAGATGTACTTTGCATCAGCACTGTCTATGTTCTGTTATATAAGTTATTCAATATCTTTAATATGTTATTATTATGTAAGGGTTTTTTAATATTTAAATGAGCATTCTCGTTCGACGTAAAATTAGCATCGTGCATTTTGGATAAGGTTTGTGATAGTATATTAGTTGAAGTAGAGGTGTAGCCGGGAACGGGATGTGGATATATCATACGGATGGATATAGAGATGGGTGAGTGTTTGATAGGTTATTTCATAAGGACGGCGATGAATTAATCAATACGCATAAGCCTTACTAAAAGCTTTTGCTTAGAGAAGGGCAAGTGGGCCCAAGGCCACTTATTGCTGTTCAGAACTTAGGATATGCTTCGATAGCAGTGATAATTTGGTACTGTTTATGATTAATGAGGTGATTCCGAGTGGGTTGAATATCTCAATTGAGATTTAGAGCTGAAGCGAAGTTGTTTTGGGTTTTGCCGATGTTTTCATGTTGGCTATGTTGGGACATAATTTTGCTATGCTTTTGTTAAGGGGTTTACACGTAGGATTGATTTAGATTGCTTGTGTGTGGTATTTATTGATTGACATATAGTTAACGAATGGAATTGCTAGTATAACTAGAGCAGCAATTAGGACTAGATGCTTGAGGAAAAGCTCGTAGGAATTGGTATATTATTCTGAATGGTGCTTGAGTTATATTTATGTGCCTTAAGCATGAGAATCATTATGTCATGTATCTTGCATACACCCATTGATAGAGATGTAGAGATTGATATATCCTTCTAAATTTATTCGATATTTTTTGCAATAGTAAATTATTGCAGCCAGAAAGGGAGTGATGACGGACTGCCGGCATCCGAGCGTGGGGACCACTGGTATCTATCTATTTATATGGGTTATCGATTTGTTTTGAGAATAATTTTGAAATGATGATATAATTTTCGTAGTGTTATTATTATGGAGATAGAGACAATTGCTAGGATTGGATTGAATTGATGTGATGATATGTGGTGACGTTCTATTGAAGTGAGTATTGTTTATGTTTGTTTGTGTTTATTTCATACGTTGATTCATTTTATTTGATTTCGTTAAAAATTTTTCCGTTCCGTTTATGTGTACATTGATTGCTACGATATATTATACAAACGTTTTTTATTGTTGGGATGTCATATCATATTTCATCATCAACCTCCATTTATATTTCAGTATTCATGCATAAATGAGATTGATCATCTTAGTATCATCATTGTTGTTCTTATGATTGATATGGTTATGATTATTTATTTATTAATTGTATTATTTTTATTTATTTAATCAGCAAATCAAACTCATTACGAGTTTATGCTTCTCTGTTATTACCAATTTCACTAACATCACATTCTTCCTTCGTTGGCCTTCTTCTTTCCGCGCAGGTAACGATAGTAGCGTTTGGAATCATCTGTCTTCATGAAATCCGAACTTAAATTATTGATTTGGCAAGCACAGAGGTTTTGGGCTACTCTCCCATATGCCCATTTATTTATAGGGAGAAGGACTCAGAAGGAGCCCGAAAATACATTCCGATTGATCGATTGAACACTTGTCCAACGGTCGTTCAGAGTAGTTGTTTGGAACAGTCATCATTAGTGAATCAGTAATCTTCCGTTATCAGTAATAAACGATTAATGTAACCGAGTAGATCCATTATTTTTATTATCCTAATTATTATTGTTTACTTCGTCTACACGTCATTTCATTTTACTTTTCATATTCCTTTCTTTTTTTAATGTTTTGACAATAATTGGTTTTGTATTATTTAAAAATATCGATATTCAAATCAGCTTTTCGCCAATTCATCGAACGATCGCTATCGATTGATCATTATTTCGCGTCATCTTTTCGTGAAATACTTGATTTCAGTATTCAATATTCAGTTCTCGATTAATCATTTCTTTTTAATTTGAGTATTGATTTGGAGGGAGTGAAGCGGATTTATTATGGTGGTGGGCATAAAATATGGTGTTGTATTGTTTGATGTGCGACAGAATTTCAGTGGAAGGAAGCGTATTGGATAGGGTAATTGAGATTCGCTGAATGGGATGGATTTTATACGTCAAATGTAGATAGATGCATCCATTAAAGGGGTGTGCGTAAGGCTAGCCGAATATTGTGCCGTGTGATTCGTTTAGGATTAAAGTGTAGTTTTTGAGCTTTGTTTTTCAATGAAGGGATTCAGATTCAAGATCGCTATTGACTGATTGGTTTGTTGATAACGGAATTGATGTCGTTCAAAGAAATCATAAGGAAATCGATTCTTTTTGTTATATCATTATTATTATGACAGTAGTGGATCGATGGATGGACCCAGTTGCTGTCACACTCCTTTCCCATCCCTCTTTCTTGATTAGTTTCAGCAGTTGTTGTTAATGTTGTACAAGTGGGCTTGGAATTGAGGTATTTTGATGAATATGCTGAAATTGTTTGAATTGAATTATCGACATTGATATTATTGATTAATTGATTAACATTTGGTTAGTGATGAATGCTTTTGCATTAGATCATGTTAAAAAGTGAAATTCATGTTAAGGATCATTCAGTTAGATCAGTGATACTGTTATGAGATTAATTTTAATGACAGTCATATGACATCTTTCCTTAATATCACTGAGTGTGGGTAGTACATACGTTTATGGTGTTAGGCTTATAATCACTTTGTTTGGGGAGTGTAGTGTGCATGCATAGTATATCACATGCTCGGTTATCAGAGTGCACACATTTATTATTTCTATTATACTGTTATATATATATATATATATATATATATATATATATATATATATATATATATATATATATATATATATATATATATATATATATATATATATATATATATATAATGATACGTATGACCATATTTCCCGTTTATTTGGCAATAACTGATCCGTAATAACGAATGGTATGGAATTTGGTTTGATTTAGTGTGGTTTTGATTATATTTTGCTTTATTATATTTATTGTTATCATTTTTGTCTCATTTACATGCATTTTACTTCATGACGTTGCATTACGTATTGATTATTTGATATTTTTACCATTTCATAATTTCTTTATCAATTGTTATTATTATCGTAGTCAATAATAATCATGATAATGAATTCTGATATAAATCATGACAGGAATAGTGATATATATATATATATATATATATATATATATATATATATATATATATATATATATATATATATTATATATCACTATTGTATCATAACGACGAAACAGCAATAATATCGAACGATAGCTGCGTGTTGTTATCATGTGATGAAGAAATGAGATATAAACGTTTTATTTGCACGTTGAATATTTATTATAATGATACTAGCTGTCTGTTCGATTATCTCGTTTTGACGTCGTCACGTTTTATAGCTCAAGCTCAAGCTGAAGATCAAAAGTTCAGGATCAGGAACTGAAAAACTGTTGTTATCCTCGCAATAAATCGCTTACTTCACTTATTATTGTAATCACTCTCACTGACGTTATTGTCATCTATACAGATAACATTTACTTTCTTATCATCACACACATAATAATGGAGTAAGTTTTTGGATTTCAAGGTTTTTCGACATTTCATTGATTTTTAAATGATTTCACTGTTGAATGAAATCATCGTTGATCTGATTTAGATATAATGTAATTTTATCATTTTACATGTGTGATAGTGGTGATTGTTGACTCCATCGTCTGATCGTTGTTCGTGAACCGATTGCTCGATTGCAAAAATGGCATTGAGAGGAATGAAAATTAAATGTTCTATTGTCAGCTTTGATTATAGCAATTGCAAAGGAACAAGAACATCAAAGATAAGACGGAGGGAAGTAGAGTTGATGTATTGTCATAGTCGAATGTGAGCTTTGAATTAGCCTTGCGTAAGCTGTCTGTTTGATATTCGATGAGATAGAAGTGCTGTAATATTGTTAATGATTAATAAGTAATACTGATAATGAATATAAAGTGAAACGACGATAGCCGTAGCGACGGCTGATGTAATGGTGTATGATGATAGCAGTAAGAGGTGGAGGTCTCCGGATGGGTGTGCTGAGACTTGTAGGTCACAGGTTCGCATCCTGAGAAACACTCGAACGAACGCTTTTAGAATTGTTGGTACCAGAATTCAGGTTATTTTTGGATGTTTTGTCATTATTTGTTGTTGGTGTGTTCTGGAATGATGCTTATTATTGTTGTCGGTCTACGTGCTTTATTAACGATAATTCTCATAAGGATATTCATAATTTCGGAAATGGATTTTAAAAGTTTTTTATAATCTTCCGAATGAAAGATCAGTCCAGAAGTTTTTTGAGTCTAGAGCTGGGGCTTGAGCCTAGGTTTGTTCAGGCATGAGCTTAGAATGGATTCTGGATCAAAGGTGGATCTAGACCTAGCGTTTGGCCGAAACATGGAGCAATTTATGTAATTTAAGGACAGAGAATGGATTCTGAATTGTAATATTTATGAAAGGTTGAAGTATAACGCAGCCACACCGACATTCCATCAATGGAGAGACGAAAAACGAAAGGTGCAATTTGATTATTATTGTTTATTATTGCAGTTGTTATTTGTTGTCGTCATTCTGATTCTACTTTAGGTGTATGGGTTAAGTTTTATGGCAGAAGATGACGCTCGTTTGTTTGTGAATGTGATGGCACAGGCAATGGCGATGTTATCATCAGCGAACAACGATTATCAGAATGGTGCATATCCTTATTGCGAACGCTCCTCTAATGTTCATGGCGGAGATTTCTGATTTGTTCGGATTTTTAAATTCTGCAATGAATGAGAGGTCATATTTAGGCTCGGAGTTAGGTCTGTCGAACGGAATATATCACGAACCACAACTGCACCATAATGCCCATAGTGCGCCATCATTCCGAGACGCGGATCAAGATAGTATTTGTTCCACTGCCACTACTGCTACACTCACTGCGAATAATTATAGGTTGATATTTAAGTTGATTTCTGGATTGATTTTCGAAATTTCAGTCATATGGTGAAGAATTTTGATGAGAAGAAATGTATTTTGTTAAGGAAGTCATCGCAATCTATTCAAAGCTCGTCATCGAGTGGAGCAGCTCTGCTATGCAGTGCTCAACGACGTGCCTCGCAAGGATCATCGACCTCATCTGGCTCATCCAACACAACAACAAATACAATCTATGCCACCACTGCTCATAACACTCCTGCTACCACATCCCACATGAACAGTCCGTCGCGAATACCTCCGGCTCCTCCACCACCCCCACCCCTCTCTCAACTAACCACTGGTGGTTCATCATCGACAAATAGTCAATATTTACCTCATCACGCTCAAACCCACTCACTGCCTAATAATACAATTAACACCAGCAATAGTAATTTGGCAAACGGAGCAATTCCCCAAGCACCTCCGTTGCCACCTGGAGGAATTGGTGCGTTTTGTTTGCTTGTTGTTATTGTTGCTGTTATCGTTCAGTTGTTGGTGATTTGTACGATGTTTCAGCAGCGATTAGTACGAACGCCCCACCAGCCCCACCACCACCCCCGCTTTCAACGTTGTCAACTTCGAAAGGGGGTGGTAATTCAATAGCTGAACAAATCAAACGGGTTCAGTTGAGAAAGACAAGTGCCCCAGCGATCAGCGCTAATGGTGCACAGCAACAGAATAGCTGTACTGCAGGTGTGATGTTTAATCATTGTTATTGTTGTTGTCTACTATCATCTTCGCCCTATTTCAGGTAGTACCCGTCGAGGAGACCTATTTTCGGAGTTGGAAGCAACACTTAATAAACGCAAAAATAACGCGGAAAATGCAGTTGATGCAAAATCAGTTGGTGCGTGTTTGTTTAAGTTTTGGTATCACAATTGGTAAAATACTAGTGATGGGCTCTGAACATAGTTTCAGTTTGATCGGAATCTCACCGAATTGACTCTCAACGTTCCCAAATTCGTTGTTGCGATTGAATTTCGAAATTCAATGGAGATTCAGAAATTCGGCATCTCCATTGAATTTCGAAGGTCCTCGTTTGGAATCCTATAACATTCACATTTTGGAATTCAGTATTTTAACTGAAATTCGTCGGATTTGAGCATCTTGGGTCGGTTGTTATTGTAAAATAATGTTTGTTGTTAGGTGATGGAACGAACAAAGCGTCGATGCGACATGCAGCATGGGAGAAGCCACTGGCGAGTGTGACAGCAATGAATGGAAGTAACACAGCTGGTTCTGTGCTCGATTCACCCAAAAATCATCGCAAGTATGAGTTTAGTTTGACTGCCCGAAAATGTTTTGCAAATATATTAGTTGCGTAATTGTAGTATCGGTAGGGCACCGAGCGGCTCATCGATATCGAGTCAAGATGAACAACAGCCATCCAGAAATACAGCAGTGATCACAAATGGTATTGCAACATCGAACGAGTCATTGCTCGAGAAAATCAAATTGGAAATTTTGAGTGAAATGCGAATGGAGATCGAGAAAGCAAAGTGCGAGATCATTCAAGCGTTACGTACCGAGCTGCAGCAGAAAAGGTAATATTATTTGATGACGATTTCGGTGTTTGTGTAGCATATCAATGTTATTGGAACGATTTTATTGATGCAATCGTTGGTTGTATATCGGATACTATCTGTGACTGGGACTGGCAGTTTACATCGCTTCGTTAGCTTTGCCTTACCCTGCGACGACAATTTTATGATAATAATCAATTTTGCTGATTTTATGATAACAATCTTTATCCAAATTTTTTAAACATCTAACTTGAGTTTTAAACAATCGTACTCATATGAATTTGGTTCTAATATGCGTTAATTTCAGAATTTATTCATTTTTACACGATTTCGCCAATTTATTTTTGTCATTGTTTATGTTTTTGGTCTGTTTGGTTACAATTCAAGTGTTGCTGTTATATTGCGGTAACACTGATAGTAATAATACTAATCGACGTTCGCTCTCTCATGTATGAATCTGTCATTAAGCTTATCACTACTAGTCTCTTCACTGCTTGATTATGATCCTGTTTTCTTCTGATTTGTATTATACTTTGGTTGACATTCTGTTAATATTCAAGTAGTTTTTTACACAAAGTGTATCATATGAATTTTGTAAAGAACATCTCAGAGAAAATCCACAACTGATCGGCGCGATGCTTTAACGATTTGTTCACGTTTAGTTGACGGTAAATATATCGTTCTTGTTAATATTACTGCTGATGTATGTTTCAAGCGAACTGATAGTTATCATTGTTTATTGCATTATTAAATATCAATCTTTATTTGAAACTCTCCTTGTTTGACGTTATCATTACTATTATTATTGCTATCTGTAAATTGTTAATGAAATGACTCACTCGATCAATTACTAATTATGTGCTAGTGTTCTTATAACAAATGCCATTATTCATATAACCTATCTATCACCATATGAACAATCAAATGTATGATTCATTTGTTGCGAATTATTATTCATATTTATTATTATTACTATTATTATTATTATCATTGTCATTATTGTTATCAATATTCAGTCGCTATTTGATGCGCTTTAAACTAATGCCATTTAATCTGGCTTTATGTACGGGGAGGTTTTAAATTTTTGAATTTAAAATTTAAATCTCAAATGAAATCACTGCGCACTAATTGCATATCCATTCTGAATCAATAATAATAATTATAATAATAATAATATAATTATTGTATAATAATTATACTGTTATTAATTGTTATTATAAATTAAATTATTATTGTTATTATTATTATAACATTATTGCCATATTATCGACATTAATATTGTTCAAAAGATGAAAGGGTGTCTCGATTAGTAATCGACGAATTGATCACATGAATGTGCTGAAACAGGAATGATATCAGAGAGAAGTGAATAAATGGTTGAACTTGTGATTGAATCACGTTCATTGTTCTTTCAGTTGTGATTGTTTGTTAAGTTATTGATGGATAGTTGATTGCTTAACGCTGCTTGGTGTATTATCTGAAGTGTACTGTAGTACCATTCAAGCAGTTCTAATTATAGGTATGAACGTATGAATGCCGTACGGTTGAATCTTTAATATAGGTGTGTGTATTAGCCAATTAATTCAAATTAAACAATATACTTCTCATCTAAAAATAGTCACTCCCATCCATCCGCGCATCATTTATGCACCGCTGTTTTTCAAGGTAACCGTAAGTGTCTGTTAACTCGCAAATGTCCTTCATTCACCTGCCAACTCATAATTTATTTTAAGTTGATAACCTCCTTAAAGCAGCCGTTCTCAAAACTTCGCGTTCGATTCCTCCATGTCTCCCCTTGTTTGCTTCCAATTTCCCTTTTTGCATCTGATTAAATATATTCAAATCTCTGCTTCGTTTTTTTCCATCAGTAAGTGCCTTTGATATTGATGAGACTCGTATTGTAGTACCATTCCGGCAGTTTTAATTATAAGGATGGGCATATCCATGTTTCGGGTATGAGGGTACCCGGTACAGGTACCTGGTACCTAATAGAGGTATGGTAAACTTTATGAATGTACGAGGTAAGTCAAAAATAGGTATGAAAGCAGTTGTGAGGGTTTAGTTGTCATGGTATGTTTGATGTCTACGAAATCAGCAGCCAATTGCACCGTTAGATTACGAAGCGTTATTGATGTCACTGATTGCTTTGATCGAGATGAGATGTAATTACCGTGAGTTGCAGATGCGATTAGTTGGTCATGCATCGTTTACATTTGTGATATTTGTTCGGGTCGTGCTCGATATCGTTAACGCTTTTTCGCGTAAAACAGATCACTCATTGCAATTCGATTACTTCATATTCACGCAAATTTACCCAACAGCTGTTTGTTTAGTGGATAACGATTGGAAGACTGATTCTTGCTTGGTACCTCAACAAAGTACACTTTGGACGATTCATGGACTTTGGTGAGGCATTAATTAACTCGATTCGCGGGGAACTAGAGGAGTTGACTTTAAGAATGATGGGATGTGGTTGTTTTTGATGTTTTGTGATTTTGCGTTGGTTCACTTTGGCGATCACAGAATTGTTTTGAGTTGCCCCCCCCCTTATTGCCCAACAATAAATAATTTGTATAATTAAACATAGCCTAGGGCTACTTCATTAAGTAATCGCAACAATGGTGAACGTTCTGCCGGCAAGGCAATCGGTCCATTTCTGAATAACCGCTCCGAATCCGATAGTGATGGAAGTCATATATGTTTTGTGATACTTTGAAGTGATTTTGTTTGTTTCTTGAAAAGGCCATCAAGACGAGACGACTCACCGCTGCAGTTCTGTCATTCACAAGATAGGAAGTTTAAACCGGGTAAAATTGCTCAAATAGAAAAGCAGTTGGAATTGGAATGGCCGAATCTATTTCCTCAAAAGTCTGTATCGTCATTCTGGTGTGTGTTTGTTTACTGTTGAATTATTTTTTATTGTTATAATTAATTATGTACAAATATAGTGGTGATGAATTCAGGAAACATGAATGGGAAAAGCATGGAACGTGTGCATGGAATGTGCAAGCAACTCAAGGAGAGCTGAATTACTTTTCGGAGAGTTTGCATTTGCATGAGCAATATGCTGTTGATGAGTGCGTTTTATTGATTTCTTTCATAAGAAACATTATGAATATTAATTGGAAATTTGCTTTTAGAGCATTACGTCGCGGTAATATTATGCCTAACTCGGAGTCGTCTTATCGTTTAGGTGATATTTATAAAGCCATTACAACATATCTGACAAATGGCCGCAGCATTAAAATGCACTGTCTGAAGGACAAAACGGTACTTTTTGGTGGTTGTTTGCGGAATTTGTTAAATTTTTTGGCATTTTTACTATAATTTGGGGAGGTTTTTAAAAATGTATTTCAGAGTGGTGAATATTTTCTGGCTGATATACGAATATGTTTGGATAAGGATTTCCAACCAATTGACTGTGGAAAAGGTGCTGGTGGAAAATCGGGAAAATGGCGCCAAACACACAGATTCGACTCTGCGGGGCGAAGTATCTCCCGTGAGAGACGGGGTAGCCCAGCTTTGCCGACCTATGAAGCGTGTCCCCTTGAAGGTATCAAATATACCTCCCCATCTCATACCAAAGGTTCAACCAGTGATAAAAGCGACCGCAGTTATCATAAGAGTGATAAGCCCACTTATCGAAAATTACCCAAACCGATTACTCTTAGTAATGGCGGTGCAAGTTCTGTTGGAAATTTGTTCTTGTTCGGGATGATACCCAAGTATTGGCCTACTGTCAGCTCAGTCAAGCATTTCTTCGCTTCATTCGGTTGGTAGATGAAACTTGTGGAAGAATAGTGCGAAGTTTAGAATGAGTAAGTGGGATCTTGGTTGAAAGTGCCCCAATGGAGATGTGCTTCGGGAAAATTTGACTATATTGACATAAAATGTTTAAAAATTCAATTTACATGTGTAATGTTTTTCACTGCTTTATTACAACGTTATATTCGTTCCAAGAGTCTTATCATTGGTGATACGCTTTATAAACGTTGCGCGAATCGGAACGATGCATTGCACCATGGTTCACATTTTTGTGGTTTTTGTATTTGTATTTGTTTCACATTTTGTGTAGTTCAATTGTTTATTTTTGTGCATTGTATTATCGGATTGATATCAATGATTATTGGTCATTGGTATGTATAGTTAAGGTTATTATTATTAGAAATTTCCTAATATCATCGCTTTTATTTTAGTTCTGTATAGTATTCGTTCGGTCTTTCGTCTTTAAGAAGAAGAATTCACTTATTATGTTCAGTGTCTTTTTAAAGTTGGGAATAGTGTATTGTTTAAAGTTGTACTATGCTACTGAATCAGTATTCCAGGACTTCTGTCATGCATTCCACCACAATTTGTGCTTGCCCAGCCTTTAATTTTGTGTTTTGGTCTATTTTTGTAATTTTATTTGGCACTTGTTTACTTTGGGGGACCCGCACGCAAGCGCTCTCGTGTATGGCAACTAAGGCCACGCCTACTGCTCATGGCCCCAGCCTATGTGTAACCTCAGCCTCATATAATCGTAGCCTCAGATCGCCCGATGTTACAGCAGGGGCCAGCCGACGAGCTCAGGCTTAGGCTTAGGCTGGCGTGGCCTCGGTTTATGTGAAAGCGTCGCTCACAGTGAGTGAGTGTATATGTGTATCGTTGTACGCGAGCGTGCTTGCGTGCGGGTTCCCCAAAGTAAACAAGTGCCCCCAAATATTATAACACAACCTCGAATGCACCAAGAATACTTACCTTGCCCTGACAAAACGTAAATAACATGACTCTCGTACAAAAATAGTTCACCAATTTCACATGAAATTGTCATTCCTCGATACAACTTACCGAATTTGAATAAATAAATCGAAAAATCAACGAATGAAACGTCAAATACAAATTTCCTTTCAAATGAAAAACAGCCGAAGACAATTATGATAACAATCGTAAACTATCAACTGATCAATTAAAGAATTAACTCTAAATTATATAGGGCAATTAGTCACATTTTACAATTCATATTGATTCCAACAAACTGAAGGCACTTTTTTACTTTAGGGGGTCGCACGCGAGTACGCTCGCGTATGACAACCGATGCCACGCCTACTGCACATGGCCTCAGCCTATGTGTGAAATCAGCCTCATCTAATAAGTGTGTCCAAAATCGCTCGATGTCACAACGGGGCCTAGTAAGCGAGCTCAGGCTTAAGCTTAGGCTGAGACTACGCTTGGGCTGGGGTCATGCGCAGTAGGCGTGGCCTCGGTCCATGTGAAAACGTCGTTCATAGTGTGTGAGCGTATGTATTTATCATTGTACTGGAGCGTGCTCGCGTGCGACCCCCGCCCCCCCCCAAAGTAAAAAAGTGCTGATGGTTTCTTCTATTGGCTGCTCTTTTAATAGAGTACAGCGACTTAAGGCTTAGGCTCTTCTTTCTTTTGTGTTCGCGCGGGATGCCAAGCTCGGGATGCCGTGCAAACACTAATCTATAACTTTGCGAAATACGACATTCGTTTGCAATTGTATTTCAAGGGTTATTTTGATTGCTCAGAATCGAACCAAGGCAGTTTGGAAGAATTACTGATATCCATCAGTGCCACATTTGGCACTTATGCTGTTTAGTCCCTCCACCCGCACGCAGACACCATTTGCGCTCTCAACAACACCGCCGCACGTTGTCATACGCGCTTTAGGCCACACCCATTCTGTTACGCTGACTTCGGCATCAGGCTTAGGCTCAGGCTTATCCAGTAGGCGTGGTTACGCGCACGCGCGCGTGATATTGCGTACGGGTGGAGGGACTAAACAGAACAAGTACCCGACATTTTATATTTGATTACTGTGATCAGCTTTATCATCACGATAATTTATTTCTTACTTACATTTTCAGTGTGATTTAGTTTTGTATTCTCCTTGCTGCTTTAATTTGGCGTGCACTTACTAAGCGGCGGACTTATTATTAAATCTATTTGGTTAAGGTGATGGTAGCGTAATATTATTTTTGTTCATATAATCACAATCATTTTGAGTACTTCGTGTACTGTTTCTTTTTTTCCACCCGAAAACTTTTCCACCCTTCCCTCTCCTCCCTTCCTCCCCACTCCGCCCGATTACAAACCGTTCATGACTGAGGAGAACAAAACGCACTCGGATGTGAGAAGTTCGTTCTCGAAATTTCCATCCCTAATAGTCGCCACTGCTTTGATTGGTCGATCGCACTAGCCACGCCCACCTTCTAGAACATTCTATGCAAGTTTATATTAATAGCGCGCTCGCTCCTAAATCGTTATTTCATTTTGGTGTGAGTAATCGTGCGGTGGGTTGGGGTGTTGCTGCGTGGATTGATTGATTGATAAGGTTCTCGTTACGATTTGGTATTATTGTAATTGAGGCTATGAGGATGGTTAATGATTCGCTTATTTATTCAATAATATGGTTATGTCAAGGTTTTGGTAAAGCTATGGTAGCAGTTCATTCAAGGTTTACATCGGATATTGTTGAATTGAGTTTTATGGGTTGAGGTGGAGATTTATTATGGTGTGAGGCTCACGAATGTAGAACTTCATGGGTCGTAAACGTGTTATTGTGAGATTGTGCGTGTTTGGTATTTGGAAATGATGTCGTTTAGTATTTATCTATTGGTTGCAGCTTCGTTGATATCGCATCTCGGACAAGCAACCTGAGTGATCAAAATGTCTGATCAGAAAGGAGAAGGCGAAACGTTCGCATTCCAAGCGGAAATTGCGCAACTGATGAGTCTTATCATCAATACCTTTTATAGGTGCGGTGCATATTTGGAATTTTAGTTTGATACGAATGCTTGATGAGATCACTGTTCAGTTTCTTTTGTGACGTGAGTTGGATGTATTTTTAGGAGGTACGAAGAGTTTTTGAGTGGTTGATTGAAACGTTCGTATTGTTTTCAGTAACAAAGAGATCTTTCTTCGTGAACTGATCTCAAACTCGTCAGATGCGTTGGATAAGATCCGTTATCAAGCACTCACCGAGCCAAATGAGCTCGACACTGGCAAAGAGCTCTACATCAAAATCACGCCCAATAAGGAGGACAAGACAATGACTATCATGGACACTGGTATAGGTATGACGAAGGCAGACTTGGTCAATAATTTGGGTACGATCGCGAAGTCTGGCACGAAAGCATTCATGGAGGCTCTTCAGGTAAACATGTTCCATCCTGATGAGTAAGGTTGAGTTTCAGATGAGAGTCTCAACTACTAAATCTCAACAGCAAGTTCGGATTTTAGTAGTCTCATAGTATAAATTTTGGTTTCGTGATATAAGTGATATTTGCAGGCTGGTGCTGATATTTCAATGATCGGTCAGTTCGGTGTGGGTTTCTATTCTGCGTTCCTAGTTGCGGATAGAGTAACAGTAACTTCGAAGCACAACGATGACGACTGCTATCAATGGGAGTCGTCTGCTGGAGGTTCGTTCATCATCCGTCAGGTGAACGATCCTGAAATGACACGCGGTACAAAGATCACTCTCTACATGAAGGAGGATCAAACGGAGTATTTGGAAGAACGCAAAATTAAGGAGATCGTCAAGAAGCACTCACAGTTCATCGGATATCCTATCAAACTGGTAAGGTTCTAGATATTCTTTTGGTTGAGTTTAGATATTTATTGATTGAGTTGTTGCTGATTTCAGACGGTGGAGAAAGAGCGAGAGAAGGAGGTGTCAGATGACGAAGCAGAAGAAGAGAAGAAGGAAGAAGAACAGAAAAAGGAAGGTGAGGTGGAAGATGTTGGAGAGGACGAAGATGAGGATAAGAAGGACAAGGAAAAGAAGAAGAAGAAGAAGATCAAGGAGAAGTACTGCGAAGACGAGGAATTGAACAAGGTATTGATTGAGAGTAGCCTATTGATTGAATGATGGTAATTGCAGAGTGGATGCTGTAATACGCGGAAAATACAACTGAATATTGCAGTTGCTTACATGTGCGTCGTTTAAGTTAGAGTGATGACAATGCAGCGTTTCAAAATTTCAAAATTAGTTTGGTTTCAGACGAAGCCAATCTGGACACGTAACCCTGATGACATCAGCAATGAAGAATACGCCGAGTTCTATAAGTCACTGTCGAATGATTGGGAAGACCATTTGGCGGTGAAGCATTTCTCGGTTGAGGGTCAACTCGAATTCCGCGCATTGCTGTTCGTCCCACAACGTGCACCATACGATTTATTCGAGAACAAGAAAACTAAGAATGCAATCAAACTGTACGTTCGTCGTGTGTTCATCATGGAGAATTGCGATGAGCTGATGCCCGAATACTTGAACTTCATCAAGGGTGTGGTTGATAGTGAGGACTTGCCATTGAACATCTCGCGTGAAATGTTGCAGCAATCAAAGATTCTGAAGGTTATTCGCAAGAATTTGGTGAAGAAATGTATCGAACTGTTCGACGAGATCGCTGAGGACAAAGATAATTTCAAGAAATTTTACGAGCAGTTCTCCAAGAACATCAAGCTGGGCATTCATGAAGACTCGACGAACCGCAAGAAATTATCAGAATTTCTGCGTTTTTACACATCGAATTCGGCTGAGGAGATGTGCTCGTTGAAAGATTACGTGAGTCGTATGAAAGAGGAGCAGAAGCAAATTTACTTCATCACGGGTGAATCTAAAGAGTCAGTGTCAAGTTCGGCATTCGTGGAGCGTGTCCGAAGACGTGGATTTGAGGTGGTATATATGACTGACCCTATCGATGAGTACTGTGTGCAGCAATTAAAAGAATATGACGGCAAGAAGTTGGTATCGGTGACGAAAGAAGGTTTGGAGCTGCCGGAGAGCGAGGATGAAAAGAAGAAATATGAGGAGGACAAGGTCAAGTACGAGAATCTTTGCAAGGTGATCAAGGACATCCTCGAGAAGAAGGTGAGATTTGATTGTTTTGTGTTTGAGGTGTTAACAGTAATGTGAAATTGCTGAGGTGGCATTTTAGGTTGAGAAAGTGGCCGTTTCGAATCGTTTGGTCTCATCACCTTGCTGCATCGTCACTTCAGAATACGGCTGGTCAGCCAACATGGAACGTATCATGAAGGCGCAGGCGTTGCGAGACTCTTCAACAATGGGTTATATGGCTGCAAAGAAGCACTTGGAGATCAATCCTGATCATTCAGTGATAAAGGCGTTGCGCGAACGGGTTGAGGCCGATAAGAATGACAAGACTGTTAAAGATTTGGTGGTGTTGTTGTTCGAAACTGCACTTCTATCGTCCGGCTTCACATTGGACGATCCTCAGTTGCATGCGTCCAGAATATATCGTATGATTAAGGTGGGTGGTTTCGCTTCGTGTTCATTCCAGTTTGCATTCACCTGTTGGAGTTTGGTTTGGAAACTTTCATTTGCTCATTGAATTTTAGTTATTATTGGCAAGTTGGTGAGAGGTTTTGAATATCATTATTTCAGTTGGGATTGGATATTGTCGAAGAGGACGAGGATGAGCCTGTTCCATCAAGCTCTGGGGAAAAGGATGAACAGATGCCACCTCTCGAAGGAGCTGAGGAAGACGCATCACGGATGGAAGAAGTCGATTGATTGGATATGATTTGATGTGTTGTACCGATGCCAAATTTGATTGATTCATTCGTGTGACTGCTTTGAGAGAGGGTCGTTGTTTGGTGCTACGCTGCGTTGCAAGAAACTTTGAGGATGTTTGAGGTGGATGTTGTTCAGGAAAGAGTGTTTTACGTTGGGTTGATATTAGTGGATGAGCTTGAGGTGTGAGATTAAATGTATTGCAGAGCGGTCACTTCGTTTGTTTTGTTGGTGTTGTTTGGTTATTAAGTTTAAATAGATCTCGTGTTGCTGTTAATCGCGCGTGCTCGTATATTTGATATTAATATATATTTGTCACAGTCACAATATAATAGTGGTTATCTGGTGTTGCAGTGAATTGGTGATTCATCTATTTTTTATTGGGTCAGTGGTATAGCACCAATCTACTGCTAAGGAAAGCTAAATGAATTGTTGGTGTTTGGCTATGTTAAGTAAACTGTTTGTGTCGATTTGGGTGATGTTGTTCGACTTCGGTGTTGTATGGAGGCGGAGAAATTATTTCTGCGGGGTTTTGGAAAGGGATGGTAGGGCGTATTTGTGAAATGTCAGTTGCTTGGTTGAAGGTGGGGGTGACTATTAGGAGTGCTGGAGGTTCGTTAGACGAGTTCGCGGTGCATGTATAAATACGGAGTGTGTGTATAAAGAGTGCAAGACATTCGCTCTGGTTCGATACCTCGGCGGTGCGAACGCATGTTTGCCATTGAGTGTGCGAACCGAAACGAAGTTTGGGTGACGGACTGGCGCGGCGACAGATGTCAGGGTGACCGACAAATGCATGTACGACGAAGTGTAACTCCGACAAAAATGATGCGGCGTGCGCATTCTGCTCAATGACAGCACGCGCTAGAGTGGCACATTGTCGTGGACCCGCTGTCCAGGGTCCAATTATCGGTCATTCCTCCTCCTAATTTTCTCCCTTTTTCTGATCTCACTCACTCTGTCATACCGTTTCCTTCCCGGAAGCACGACAAATGACGAAGCGACAATTGTAAGCACGATGTTTGTCCAGCATGTAGTCGGTCACACAAACATCGTTTCGCTTCGCTTTTTGAGCAATCCGAACGCACGTTCACCATTTTGTATGTGTAGTATAAAACGCGGGCTATATGATATATTTCGAGTATTTATCATTGTTTTATGATACTAGTGTCGTTTGAGGGGGCACAACAGCGGACATGCAGCAGCACAACAGCAGTATGGCTGACGCTCAGCCTTAGCTTAAGCGTAGCCTTAGCGTAGCTACGCTTAGGCTGAGGGGCAGCCTAAGCGTAGCCTCAAAGGCTGAGGTGCTTTTTTACTTCGGGGGTCCCACGCGAGCACGCTCGCGTATAACAACCGATGCCACACCTACCGTGCGTGGCCTCAGCCTAAATGTGACCTTAGCCTCATCGAAGTGTAGCATCAGATCACAACAGGGGCTAGTAAGCGAGTTCAGGCTCAAGCTTAGGCTGAGACTACGCTTGGGCTCTGGCCATGCGCAGTAGGCGTGGCGTCGGTCCATGTAAAAGCGTCGTTCATATTGTGCGAGCGTATGTGTGGATCTACGACAATTGACCAAGCGACAACTGTCAGCACGACGTTTCGCCACAAATAGTTGGTCACAGAAACTTCGTCTAGGTTCAACGTAAGCGTAGCCTCAGCGTAAGCCAAAGCGTTCGCGAACGAAGTTTGTGTGACCGACTATTTGTGGCGAAACGTCGTGCTGACAGATGTCGCTTGGTCAATTGTCGTGTTCCCGCGTATGTGTGTATCCTTGTGTGCGAGCGTGCTCGCGTGCGACCCCCCAGAATAGGATAGTGCCGGCTGAGGTTGAGGCTACGCTTAAGCTGAAGCTAAGCCTCAGTAATACGCGTTTTATACAACACACTCAGAGTGGTGAGCATGCGTTCGCATTGCTCAAGAAGCGAACCTAAATGAAGGTTGTGTGACCGACTACGTGCTGGACAAATGTCGTGCTTACACTTGTCGCTTGGTCATTTGCCGTAAACCCTTCCTTCCCGCCTGACCAACGCCATTTGCATATGTTTGAAGTGTATTCATCAATATTCACGCATTAACTGCTCGTAGTTTACAATATTTTTGTAATTATATCCAATATCGGTATTGATTTGTTATGTCACTGATGAACGATTATCAAAGCGGTATTGCATGCTACTTCACTCCTCCACGAAGGTGTTCGTTATTCTCATTTTATTCTGGTCATTCACGTTTCTCATACCTGTCCGTTATTTTTGTTGATAGATATTTTATTGCAATACACGTTTCATTTCAGGACTGCATCATTAGCACTGTTAGGTAGTAAAAGTCATTCATCTATGTGCGATTCCCAGACAGCTGCACAAAGTTAGTTACATATTTAATATTCTCCAATAAATAAATTACTGATTGTATATTTTAGATAAACGAAGAATGTCTGCATCAAACTTATCTCATGTTCTATTTGGTAGTATCTCAAATCATCCGTCCAGTTCTAATGCATTCAATTCAGCGTTGGAACATTTCTTCATGACTGTGTCAGTATTCATTATTATTATTATTATTATTATTATATTGTCATTAGAGTTAGGAACGAAAGGTTGGATCCTCCGGTCTTTCCCCGTGAAATCCAAAGTCGCGGCCTTGTATAATGGGATCTTTCGCCACCCCAGCCCCTTTTAGTTTTCGGAGCTCCGGCGCCAAATGTTGATCATTACACTGAGTGCGGAAAAGTGCTGAACTGCTGCTATTTTCCTTTCCTTTCCGTAGCTGTTTTGAATTTGTTTGCATGTTGAGCTGCCCTGACAGAACTGTATGTATACTTAGAGTGATTTTAGTAAATTAGTGAAGAAAATCGCTGAAACACAACGCAGAGGCTCCGAATTGCTACTGGATTGGGCGAAGCAAACAAACAATGTGGCAATTGTGGATGTTATGCAGCATACGAATCAGTTATTCCAATTGTTCAGTGATAAACAACTGAAATTTGCGAATGACTTCGATGGTTTTATTAAGGTTTGTTTATTGCTCTTTTGGAAAATATAACTTCGTAAGTGTTTCCTTACTGATCAAAAAAATTTCTGTAGTAGTTTCGTAAAATTGCTACTTAGCATTTGAAAAGTTGAGGGCGAAAAGTCACTCTAGAAATGTTGATTGATGACTGAGTGAAAAAGTTGAGATTTTGTTGGAGAGTATTGTCAATAATGACATTGACATTTAGCAGTTGGAAAAGATTTGTGATGCGGATAAGGCCGTTGAGAGTGCGCGACGAGAAGTGACTTTGTTAAGTGAAAAAGAACATAAATTGAAAAGAGATGTCAGCAAAGCTTCGTCATCTGTGTTCAGTAAACAACGCAAAGGTGGACATCTGTATTTATTACGACAACAACTTGAGCAGGTTATCATAAAACGCAATTACTTGCAGCAAGTTGTTCGTAAATGCTTTTCCAAAAAACTGAACTATTTATTGAACCTAAGTCAAAGGCTGCCAAAAAGCGATCAACATCCATCATAAATCCTCGTATTCCACTTGAAAGCATGACCATAGATTCTTTAAATTTGATCGGTACCGCCGAAAATTTTCTTCGTAAGCGAAAGTATTTATGTACTAATGTATTATGTATATTGCTATTATTATTATTATAATAGTGTAACCGATTGACAATCATGTGTTTATAATAATGTTATATAAAATTAAGGTAATTAGTTCAAAAGAAGTTGCATCACAAATATTGTCAGATGTGATTGCTGAGATGGAAGTGGTGAAGATGTTCAGATTTCGGAGTGGAATGCAGGTTTATTATTGTCATTATTATAATGATTTTATGATTCAGAAATTATAAATGCAAACTTTGAGTGTAATAAGAGGTGCATTCAAGGGAATAGCAGATTCGTACTGTAAAATATCGCGGGAGTGTGATGCGATCTTCAGAGTGCATCGAGAGATCACAGAGTTGGTACCGGCGGTGAGGGATGAGGATGTGCGTTCAATGTTTTACGACGGCATGAACATCTCCAGAGAACGCATGCAGAGGTAGTATACTGCCTTTTCATTCGTCGTCGTCATATTATGTCATGTGAAGTGCATGTTGACAAGAAATACAGATTGATATGCAATGTAAGTGTTATCGATGAAGACGCTGAGCAAAGCACTACAACGGCCACCAGTGTGAAACGCTCGAATGCTTTCCCTGCAACTACTAGACGATTCAGCGAACCTGTTCGTCTTTACAGCACTCATCGGTCAGGGGCCATTCCAGTTCCTCCACCCCCTTATACACTCACCCAGGTATGTATTCTTATAATTGATATAACTCAGTCATCACATCACTCCTTTCTACTTCTGCACCGTCATCGCCGTACATTCATTTGCATTCCTATCCGTAAGACAACTTCACCTTGAACTGCATCCATTCAACAACTATTCATTTGCATTTAATTTTTCGCTATTCCTATTATTTTATGCACACTTCTTATCAATCATTTCTTTCATCGTTATGTCAGTGATGAATTGGTATTGTAAATTTTTAACATTCTTTACATTACTTTCGTTAGCCCGGACGCCTGTTCAAACTTGGTTTGTTCTTACATTCAGTGTCTATAATAACAGACAGTTCTAACTTTCAGCAACAAAATCAGTTTAAGTTATTTGATAATTGTGCAGTACAAATGACACAATTAAGATTCCGGTCGAATCTATTGATTTTTCTGATATTCATGATTGAATTGTTTTGTAAGGGCCAGTCTCATCTTCCAGCAACATTCAAATCCAGTTCACCAATCGTCATGAATTATTTCCGCGCATACGAATAATTCTGAATGAACTTTGGTGCTGCAAATGGAAGGCGTAGGGGAGGATGAATGCAGCCAACATCGCCTTCATGGAACATAATTTGCTATATATATTATAATTTGATTTCGTATTATGCTCATATGATTTGTGCGTCACATACCGCACTGATATTCAAATATCTCTCGGGTGCATTCATAATACGATTTGCATTTGAAACGCGTTAATGAAATAACTCTCATTTCATTCTTATCTGATACTCATTTTCATGGAATGTACTTATTTTTTACTTCATAGGAAACTCATGAATCGACGATACTCTGCTTAATATTACCGCATCGTATTTATTTTATGTTGTTATTCACTACTTCACATATGTTGTGCAGCTGCCATTAATAAACAGTTAGTTTATTGTTATTGATATATTTTGATGTCATGCTCATTTTTGGGGAAATTTTCTCATAAGACGAAATGGTGAAGCGCGTAAAGTTGCGATGTACAACCGCTCGTACGAGAGAGTTTCAAGAGTTGCCCGATGCAACGCAAAATCTGCCTCTACATCAACTGTTCATCTCGGGATCGTTCACTCTCTTGATTTGCTAACTGGCCCATCTTTAAAATAAACTAATTCATTGCCAATTTATGCAAGCAAGCAGCAACATGCATTTTATTGACTTGGAACGATTGGCGACATCGTGTTCCAAACAAAGGCGTGTTATGGGCGCATCCAAAAAACAATATATCATGTGTTCTACCCATTCTCGCTGGTTATTACAGATGCAATCCGGCGCTATATGCAAGAATGAGTATGAAATGCTAAACATCGTTTATTTAGCCATTATGGCTCGCTTCAGCATCAGTTAGGCTTTCGATTGTGCTTCAGGTGTTAATGGATATTTAGTCTTTTGACAAGTAGTATCTTCATGGCGTATTTTTCGGCTATCCAGTTCCACACTCTTCATTTCGGTTTGATTATGGATAGTGCAAACAAATGCCCGTCATTTTGAGTGCGTATTACAGAAGCGGCACTATGATCTTATAAGTTTACACGTACCGCATTTTCCTGACTATAAGGCGCACTTAAAAGCCTTTAATTTTCTCAATGACGACAGTACGCCCTATATATGGTTTAATTCTGTGAAACAACTTTGTGTGGTACACGGTGCTGCGTTAAAATTTAGAAGTGCATTGTGGCGAAAGATTTATAAGTGCATTGTTGATGGTTACATTTCATGTGTTTCAGTTTCTTGTAATATGCGCCGTGCTTCAATGAAGTTAGACTGACGGCACTTTTTTACTTTGTGGGGGGGGAGTCGCACGCGAGCACGCTCGCATACAACGATACACACATACGCTCGCACGATATGAGCGACGCTTTCAGATGGACTGAAGCCGCGCCTACTGCGCATGGCCTCAGCCCAAGCGTAGTCTCAGTCTAAGCCTGGACCTGAACGCGCTTGCTAGCTCGCGTCGTGATCTGATGCTACGCTTAGATGAGGCTGAGGCCATGCGCAGTAGGTGTGGCATCGTTACACGTTGTTACACGGTTGTTACACGCGAGCATGCTCGCGTGCGAACCCCCTCCCCCGCAAGTAAAAAAGTGCCAATTTTAAGTCCAAGATCTCTCATTTGAACGTCACTGTCTGCGTCCATTGATTACGTCGCATCTCTCATTTGTTGTATTTTGTCTCATTCCCTCTTTTACGTATGTGATATCGCCTTTTCATTATGTGTCTACTTATGTTAGGTACAGCATTTTCTATGATGAATCCATCACTTACAATTAGCTACACATATTAAAGATGTCAAATATAACAGTGAATGAAACCATCGTCGAAACTATGGATTTAAGTTGCGCTGTTATGAGTTAAAAGAGATAGTCGCAACCAGATGATCTGCACAAATGTGGTAGATAGTTAGCGATGACGCTTCCACATGTTCCACGTCAGTTGGGCGAACAATCGGGGAACAAGATAATTAACCAAGCGACAATTGTCAGCACGTCATTTAGCCAACCTGTAGTCCGTCACACAAACTTCGTTTGGCTTCGCTTTTTGAGTAGTGCGAACACACGATCACCATTTTGTGTGTGATATAAAACACGGACTATGTGATATTTTTCGAGAATGTTTATCACTATTTTATGGTACTGGTGTCGTTTGAGGGGCAAAACAGCGAGCGTGCAGCAGTACAACAGCACTATGGCCGACACAGCCTTAGCTTAAGCGTAGCCTCAGCCTCAAGCTCAGACTGAGGCTGAGGCTACACTTAGGTTGAGGCTGGGGCTACGCTTAGACTGAGGTTAAGCCTCTGTAATACGCTTTTTATATTAAACATACAAAATGGTGATTGTGCGTTCGCACTGCTCAAAAAGCGAACTAGACGGAGTTTGTGTGACCGACTACTTGTTGGCTAAATGACGTGCTGACAGTCGTCGCTTGGTCGAATGTCGTAGACCCATTTGTGCTGTCATACATCCAATGTCATCTATTTACTGATATGTCTACTTAACATTTTCAGTGGGATGAATGCAGAAAGTAATTGGGATTGGAATGGTATTAATTCAGAAATGAGTCAAAACACATCGCACCCATCGTATCATCAGTGGCAGCAGTCATCGCAAAAGTTATTATTTCTGTTCATTTAAATAAAAAACTAGACTTGTTATGTTTCTTTACAGCAGTCCAGTTTTTAACTACTTTGACTTTTCATCTAGTCTAGTTTTTGACTGCTTCTGACTTTGCAAAATAATAATTTTATGTTGTTTGAACAAGCAGAGGATGAACACAAGTAGGCTATGGGGTTGTGCTGTTTGATAATAACATTTGTATGTTACCTGGATTGGCCAGGCTATCAAACGTTTGTAACGTTGCTGGCCACAATGCATTTTCATTCGATCCTTTGCCAGGTGTTACCCAGTTTCTTTGTAATATCGTCTTTCCATCTTATTGGAGGTCTTCCGAGTGATTTTTTTATTTGCCTTGGGTACCACTCTGCAAATGCTCGGGTCCATCTGCCATCATTTATTCTTGCTACGTGGCCTGCCCAACGTAGCTTTCTCTTCCCATGCTCTGTTATTAGGCGTTGTTCTTCCCTCTTTGTTGTGGCCCACGTTTCACTTCCGTATAACAACGCTGGTGAAACGGTGCTATCAAAGAGGTGAGCGCGGAGGGATTTGCTTATTTTCTCTTTCAGTACATCTTTGATCGAGTTGAACACCTTCCATCCTGATCTTATTCTTCTTCCAATTTCAGATTTCATATCTCGGCTCATATTTACCATTTGCCCTAAGTAAGCGTATTTTGTCACTTCTTCGATTTCGTAGTCACCCACTTTTATTCGGCCTGGTGCAGTGTTATTTGACCGCATGAATTTTGTTTTCTTGCGGTTCAGTCTTAGTCCAACAGCTTTACTTTTAATGGTGAGCTCGGTCAACATGGCCTGTAATTCATTTGTGGTCTCGGCGATGAGCACGATGTCGTCTGTAAATCGAAGATGATTCAGTGTTTCTCCATTGATATTAACACCACCGTCCCAGTTGGTTTTTCTAATGACCATTTCGAGACAAGCCGTGAAGAGTTTAGAAGAAACAGTATCTCCTTACTTCACACCTTTTTCAACCAGGATAGTTATCGGAGTAGATAGTAGGTTTATGTCGGTGGTGCAATGCGAGTTTGCCTATTTGAGTAATTTGATGTATTGACTCTCGATTCCCTGTTCCTCGAGAGATTTTAGCACTGCATGTATCTCGACGCTATCAAAAGTCTTTTCATAATCAACGAATGCAATACAAAGAGGTAATTTATATTCTCTTGCCCGTTCTATTAGCTGAGTCAGGGCAAATATATGATCCATCGTGCTGTAGTTTCTTCGAAACCCTGCTTGTTCCCTTGACTGTTGATAGTCCAGA